>PVHX01003509.1:0-142341 GCA_004024805.1 Geosciurus inauris
TAAGTGCTGGGATTACAGGCTTGAGCCACCGCG
Organism: Geosciurus inauris; assembly: GCA_004024805.1. Taxonomy (NCBI): domain Eukaryota; kingdom Metazoa; phylum Chordata; class Mammalia; order Rodentia; family Sciuridae; genus Geosciurus; species Geosciurus inauris. The sequence continues at coordinate 34 of PVHX01003509.1, forward strand.
CTCAGCTGAGTATACTCATTTAATGAAAAAAAAATTATAAAATCATTTGGCAAAAAGTTTGAGATCAGAAAAAAGGCTGAATAATTCTTGGATGTTTACATTAAAATGTTATGAGTTTTACTCTTATTATCTTTATGCTTACCTAGAAATGGGAAATATAATTTATATATTGTAATCTCAATATTTTATTGGAAGTCATAAATTTTTCCTATTTGTATTCTAACTTTAACCTGACCAGTTACTGAAGTTCTGTACTTTAATACCACTTTTAACTATTTGTCTTAATATTTTATTCAGTGACAATTTTGTATCCATATTTACATAACAAGTGTTACTTTTTCTCCTCTTTTCATATTAAAATCCTATCTGCCCCATGTTATATAATATTTCACTAGAAAAATATTTCACATTTCTGTAGCTAACAAAATACAAATTTTAATTGATCCTAAAAATTAAAACATCACTTTTTTGCAAGTGCTCAGAAAAGAATCTGACCTAGAGTGAGGACTCAATATATATTTTTAGAAAAAAAAATTAAATTATAAAATGTAAATAAAGTTCTTTCTACAATAACCTTTCAATTAGATGTTGAAAAAAAGATGAAAACATAAATGTTTGATGAGTAAATGGATTTTTTCTTCTATTTTATTCATTTGTTTAATATTTAATAATTTATTAAATACTTATAGTAGTATACACTTATTAATAAGACATTTTGGTAATCGTTGAAATTACAAGAGGGATTGAAATGAAAAATTGTGCTGTCATATAAACCCTTTTTCAAGCCAGGCGCGGTGGTGCATGCCTATAATCCCAGCACTTTAGGAGGCTGAGACAGGAGAATTGCCATTTCAAAGCCAACCTCAGTAAGGGCGAGGCACTAAGCAACTCAGTGGGACCCTATCTCTAAATAAAACACAAAATATGGCTGGGGATGTGGCTCAGTGGTCAAGTACCCCTGAGTTCAATCCGGAGTACCACTTCTCCCCCGCCAAAAACCCTTTTTCAGATATTTCAGTGATTATTAGGTACACTCTGATGAAATGCTCATGGGCTTTAAATGTCCAAAATGTTTATTTAACTACAGTAATATTGACCTGCTTCTTCCAGTCATTGAGCTACAAAATCATATGATGATGTGATTAATGAAGAAAGATGTTATTTTTGAAGTTTTATTTCACAAAAACATTCAAAACCATTGCTCTAAAATTGCAAGGTTATAAAATACAAGTTAACAAATATTTAATTTCCACCTCTTTGGCCTGGGCAATCTCATCAATTCTTGATAGAATTTCCTCCATTCTTTGTATAAAAGTAAAAGTAATCCATTTGTCTCTAATGCTACACATAAAAGAGATATCATAATTAATTGTATCCCTGTAGTTTGCCTGATTCCTCAAAAAAGGTTTGGACATTCTTCCTTTTTTGCTTTGCTTTTTTGTAGTACTGGAGATTAAACCCAGGACCTCACACTTTCTAGACAAGTGCTCTACCACTGAGCTATATCCTCAGCAAGAAGATATTTTTAATAACATGCTGTGTTAAACTCAAGCCATTAATGTTATACATTATTTAGTTCCAACTATCACTATGGTGTCTGTGAACTTTCTTCACTCTTCATTTTTATGCTTGCTTAAACATATCAAGCCACTGTACTATTTGGCCCTCTTTTGGTCAGATCCACTCAGCTACGACCCATTTATCTGAGTGAGTACTTGGCATGTTGCCCTCAAGAACTGCAGAAACTCTTATGCTGATTCAGCGATGGGCAAGATTTCTTCTGACTCAGGGTCTAATGGAAGTACTTCTCAAGAATAGCCAGACCACACCAGATTTTTCCCAGGGAGGAAAAAAAGACCAGTTATGCAATCTTTCCCAGCTCAGAATGCCAAGACGCTAATGCTAATGGTGTGCTATAAGGTAGGGGCACTTTCTATAGCATCAGGCTAGCTCCAGCCAGCCAGATGAAGCAGAGATGGACAGAAATAACAGCATTCGATTTGTGTCGCTTTTCCCAGACAGTTGAACAAACAATGAAGTAGTCAAAATTAAGAAAAGAAGGAATCTTCTTCCAAAGGGAGAAAAGAATTCACCGAAAAAATATTAACAACAATTATCATAACAGTAGTGAGCTATGAAGAGGAGTAGCATTTTCCATTCGTTTGAAGTATTTATATGATCGTGAACTAATGCCAAATTTTCTGAGCCTTTGTTTCATTACTCAGAAGGAACCTGTAAAAGAGATATGAAATATACTTACACTGTAAAGCAATTTAAAAAAATACTATGTCAATTACTACGTGTCAAAGAGAGTCTTAATGTTTTCTTCAAGTTTACAAACGTTTTTAAAATTTTTTTGAAAATTCCTATTTGAAATTTAAATTGAATTTATTTATTTATTATTGGCAGTACTAGGAAATTGAACCCAGGGCCTCATGCATGTGAGGCAAGCATTCCACCACTAAGTTAATCCCCAGCCCTAAATTAAATTCATTTTTAACTGACACACAAAAACCCCAAACTGTACATATTAATGGGGCAATGTGATGTTTCAATAAATATATATATTGTGTAATGTTGAAATCAGGCTAACCATATGTCTTTCAAACACTTATCATTTCTTTATAGTAACAACTTTCAAAATCCTTTCTTCTAGCTTTTTGAAATGTACAGTGTATTATTGCTCTCTGTAGTTGTTCTACTGTGTTTAGCACCCCAGAACTTCTTTCTCCTAACTGAACTGTAACTTAGTACCCATTGATCAACCCTTCTTTACCTCTCCTTCCCTACAGCCCTCCCCAGCTACTGGTAATAAGGTAGGACAGAAGAGGCTGGACACCTGAGGAATTTTCAGGAAGCAGGTCTATTGACTGCAGGGTTCAGAGGTGGCTCCACCTAAGAATTCTTCCTCTGAACAAAGATTTTGGAAATTCTTTGAACTTTATAACCAGTGGGAGGAGGGGCTGGAGGTTTTAAAGGACAAGTGCTTTCTGTTCCATCCTCTAGACTTGACACAGGCTTTACAAATTTTATTGCTGTTTCTTTGTTTGTTTGTTTACAAGAAAACAGAGATAATGTCTTTTTGTACAGCAAGCTTGTAGATGTTCTGCCACATTTTTTCTGTGCAAACCTGACATTTACAAGAAAGAGGACACTACCAAGCACAATAACTTCTGCAGATACTCTGCTGATCTGACAAGAGGGTCTTTGGGGTGGGGGTTCTCTGGCTTGTTTCAATATATCATGCAGTACTGTAGGCTTATTCCTAACACTAGGCCATGACCTCCTTTCTTCTTAAAACTTTCACTTTAGAAAATTAGCAATTGTAAATCCTTCCTCTGCACCTTTGAGAGGAGAGAATAAAAAGGGGAGGTACCAGAGAACAAAATCAACCAAATTGTTATGTGCATTTATAAAGAGATCACAATGAATCTCAATTTACATATAATTATAACACACTAGTATTTTTTTATAGTTTATTTAATTGCATTTCAAGTCATAGCACATGTATATAGCTCAGTTTTTCCATTTCTCTGGTTGCAAATCAGATAAAGTTATACCAATTGTGTTTTCATACATGCACCAAGGGTAGTGATGACGATCTCAATCAACCATAGTATTTTTTGAAAAGAGATGTAAATACTTTTTTAGAGCTTCAGCTACTTTCACATCCAGGACTATTTTTCTAAAAGACCTGGGGCTGACTCTTTGAAATGTAGTCATCAAAGAAGATAGGTCCCTATCTTCTAATCTCTGTGGGAGGGTAGTAACAACTTCCCCAGTTATCTCCCTCCATCCAATTTGTAAAATTACCTATTTTCAAAAGGTAAGTATAAATTACTCTTCCTTTGAGTAAGCCAAATTAGCAAACACAGATGGCCTAAACTCCTAGACACCCATTACAGGTCTTAAAAATGCTCCTACCCTTTGTTTTAGATGATGTTCTGATTCTACCTCTTTATTAAAACAGCCTTGAATAAAGTGTTTACCTGTTTAACTTTGCTGGGCTCAATTTATGATTTAATACATACTAACAAAATTAGTCCCTTACCATAAACAGCACAGCATTCACCTTTGGTGGCCGTCCTTGTTTGCTAAAAAAATGACCCAAAAGTTTTAGTAAAATATGGATATTACTTGGTAAGACCTTTCTCAGCAGACCTCTCTGAACAGTGTGATGCGCACAGCTTTAGCTGTGCACTCTGAAGCTGAAACAAATGGATTCCTTTAACTGCACACTTCATTCTAGTAATGTTTACTCATTGTCATATTATTAAATCCTATTATTGCTTAAAAACACTCCAGAAACAACAGTAAAATATCATTAATTAAGTAAAAAAGTAATAAAATTGCAAGGTTAGCCCAGCAGTTACAAAAAAGCATTAAAATGAGAATAAAAACTTAGAGAATATAGAACAAATTATTCTCTATTCTCTATTCCCTCAAAAATATGCTTTTTTCACAAATTTTAATATTTATGATATTCTTATGTATTATAAATAATTCAAACTTTTAAAATATAATATTAATGCTTTGACTTTTTTAAAACAATTTGTTTATTTTTTTATAATGTAAAAGGTAAAATAGTCTTAAATGGTGAACACAGTTAATTATTTTCAATACACAAATTTGATTCAAATTTTTTGATTTTTGTTTTTAATGAAATCTAAACTTTATCTTTTGAGTAATGCAGGATAGACTGAAGTTTATGTGGGAGTAAAATAAGTTGCAAAAATTTATTGACTAATGACATTAAATTATTTTAATATTAACAGACAACAATTACAAAAAAATTTCCTCAGTTTTAAGGTATATTCATTATTTAAAATTCCAAGTTTCTGGCCTTCTAAAATCTATAATACACACTGGTCTAGGAGAAGGACAAATTTAACTTGATCAAAGTGTAGACAGATAAGTAGCACCCAGAGAAGTGTCGGTAAAATGTGTGCCATAGTGAATTTGATACCTGTGCCCAATTCTTTTCAAAACAAATCCAATAGTAACCACTCTATTCATTGACTGTACTGAGAACAGCGCTACCGCGGAGCGATTGGCCTTCTTAAGTCACATTAGAAACATCAGCAATGTGTACATCACTTGCTTTTGTGTAGTTTTATCATCTCAGGAAAATGAATTTCAAGTATATCACAAATTTCATACAATTTTTGAAATGAAAGACTCACTAAAGAATGTGGTGACAAAAAGGAAGATTTCCTGTCTTCTATTCTGAATGCCATATGACAACACATACACACACCCACCTGTGAGTGTGTGACCTCTATAGATTTGAAATGTCTGTATCCTAATCCCAAAGGACATGCAAACAATGATACAGCCAAGATTATAATACATGAAAGTTGAAGCCCTTGAAAAAAATACATATGAAGCTTTTACCTTTTAAATTTGTAAATGTTTAAATGATTTGAAAGGTGCTCATAACTTTGAAGCAAATCAAGAGAAAATATCTGTGCCAGTATCTCACTGATATAACGTTGTCTCCAAAATTGGAAATAGTAAATCTCCACCTTTCATTTTCATACAAATCACCATAAATCAAAATCAAAGTTTGATCACTCAGTTTTATTTTTTAATATGATTGTGTTTATGAAAGCCTTGAGGATAAAATATTTATTTAATAATGTGACTTTCTTTGGAAAGACCAATCGATGTTCACTGAGGACTAGAGAAACCTCAAAGCCAATTCATTATTATTGTCATTACAACTACATATGAAACAGCTGAGAAGCAATGAGCTCAAGATTACACATAATATCAATACTTTAATTTTAAGCATCAGTGTAGCAAAGAAATCAAAGCAAGATCCCTAAGGTCAGAACAACTTGGGTTTGAGTCCAGCTCTGTTACAAGCTGTGTGATATAAGGTCAGTCATTTGACAATTTTAAACCTCAGAACCTTCAATAGCAAAATATTGCAAGGCTTAGGGCGAGGGTTGTGGCTCGGTGGTAGAGCGCTTGCCCAGCATGCGTGAGGCACGGGGTTCGATTCTCAGCACCGCATATAAATAAATAAAAAAATAAAGGTCCATCAACAACAACAAAAAATTAAAAAAAAATACTGCAAGGCTTAATGTACAAATGGTCATGAGGAATACAGATTTCATGCATATACTAAATTTTTGGCGTCTTATAGAATATATTAATGCACAATATGTGTGAACTATTACTATCGAATTCCTCCTTCCTACAAAACCATACAATGCTTTTTCTCTATTTTAAAAATATCAATCTACGGGGCTGGGATTGTAGCTCAGCGGTAGAGCGTTTGCCTCGCATGCGTGGGACCCTGGGTTCGATCCTCAGCACCACATACAAAGCAATAAAATAAAGACATTGTGTCCATCAACAACTAAAAAAAATTAAAAAAAAAAAAGTTTAAAAAAAAATATCAATCTACTACATTTAAATTTGGTTTCCATTTTCTCACTTATCCACGCTTTGTTTTTGCTTTTTGAACACAAATTACGTGATTTTTACCTTATTCAAATTCATTTTTAAAAAGTTTTTCATACCATATGCGGAAAAAATGCTTGTTAAAATACTGACTTCATTCTCATATTCTACTAGGAGTTGGAAATAAATTAATTAAGAAAATAAGCATGGTCCCTGCATTCATAGAAGTGAGATAACAGTATGGATGTTGAGTATAGATATGAAAATTTTTCAAACTGTTGTATTGCAGCTGTGACAGGAGTTCTGAAGGGGAGGAAAATATGGTGTTGCCTGTCCTTGTCAGAAAAGTTATGTGGAGTTTTCCCTTCATAATTATACTAAAGTAAGAGTTAAAATATAAATAGTAATTATCTAGCTTAAAATTACTTAGGTTAAAATGACATGAAAAATCATCTCAGCAAACTCTCTGGTGGAAGGGGATATGGTGATTATGTAGTTATTTGTTTCTTTGTTTGACTCTTAAGAACAATGTGCATAAATGAGGATCTGATTTGTTTTGTTTTGAAAAGATATCTTCACTACATGTGAAGAACAGATTTGTAGGAGCTAACATGCTAACAGACTAGTTGAGCAGCTGTTATAACAGTTCACATGATAGAACACCTTAGAATATGGGTCTGAGAAATACTTAGCAGATAATATTACCCAATGCAATGATGGATTGACTCTACAGGAGGTTGAGGGGTAGGAGAGGTAAAAGAATAACCACAGGCTTGCGCAAATTTGTAGATGACAGTGCTATTTTCTGAAGTAAGTAGGGTCAGATTTTTTCCCTTTCATCAGACAAGTAGCATGTTATTGTGCTTTCAATACTGATTATGTCTAGTTATTTCATTTTTTTTATTGTACATATTTCATTTTGTTCACAATTCCATTGCTGTTGACAATTAAACTGTCCATATTTATCAATGTAATAGTGCTATGACTGGACATTTTTGTGTCATTAGCTTTTTCCTTGTTTTAGCTTATTTATTAGGGATAACATACATGAATTAGGAGGACTAGGTTAACCAGTATTGAAACACAAAAAAAATGAATATAAAATAGTTTTCCAAAATGTCTTAAGTATTTGTATCATCACTAACACAACATGAATGTAAAAATCTTAGTTGCACCCTATGTTCAGGGCCAACCCAATTAATCACATCTTACACAACATTATAAAATCTATTAAGAGAGAAAGTAAATATTTCCATATCCCATTCTGAGGCAAACCTTCAAAAATTTTATTGTTGTTGTTGTCAACATTTATCATTTATCTTAACACTGTTATAATTTTGAATTTGTGTGCTGCAGATTTTTAAGTTATAAAATGATGTACTAATTTTTTTTCTTTTAGATGCCCATATTTGTGAAAATTAGCAATGAAAACATGGATAAATTACTTAATGTCTTACAGTGTCGGCTTTCTTACCTGTTTAATATGTGCTAAAGAAAAGAAGATACATCTTCCCAGCTCAAGTAGTGTATGATTCTTTACAAACATTTCTACTCTGGTTCCTTTAAACTACGTTATTTCTCTGAAACTCAAAAATTAGAGAGGAAAAGTTCACTTTATGAAATAGTCCACAATTCACAAGCAATACACTTGAGAACAGACCTGTGGTTGTGTCCTAGTCCTATTTCTTGCCAAATATATTAGTATGTGGAAATTTCCAAAATAGGAGGCTACATTCTTTCCTTCAGTGATAACAGTGTTGGTGTTGTGCTCCCCATGGATGAGTATCTTCCAACTGGGAGGGAGGAGGTTTTTCCTCAAAGAGAGATTTTTCTCATATACAACAAGAGCTTCTATTTTTTATAAAAAATATCTGACCAAATAATTCATTGTTAATATTTTTAAAATTTTTCCCTATATCTTTCCTGTACTTTTTTATTCCAAAAACAAAATGCAAGAAGAGTTATTGATATAAGCAACTTCCAAATCATAATTTTTTAATCAGTTCAAGATGAGTTATATTTGATAATTTTAGGCATAAATAAGCAATATTTTATCTACAAATTTATATGATTTTATTTATCTTCCAGGATATCATTATCAGAGGATCTTAGATGAAAAATTGTGAATGTCAAATATAAATGTTATGCCATACCATACATAATATGTGTTTGTGTGTGTAATATATTTAGTTTAATGTGTCATCAATTTGCAAATTATTTGTTTTAGAAAATTAATTTTGGAATTAAAAATTATCTTGTTCTAGCAAATCATATTCTAGCACATCATATTCTAGCACATTTTAATTCAATGGCATTATAGGTAAGTAAGAAGAAAAAAGCAAGCCAGCATGTATGTGGTGTCACAGGGTAAGAAGCTCAGTCTGACAGGGAAAGCGTGTACAGACATTAGGAGAAAGATGAGATTCTGTAAAGCAGAGAGGAGGCATGAGAATAAGTTCCTCCTTGTAGTACATTATGACTGGTGTTTTCTAAGCCTTATGCGTTAGAATTTCAAAAATAGCTTCAGTCTACCTTGTACATGTCTTGCCAAATTCAGGAATACCTTTCAAATTATTCCTGAAAGTCAGTCGTGCAGACTCTGTGCAATGTCATTCATGAACCACCTTCGCAGGGGTCATTCTCTCCGCAGCATCAAAGGCTGCAGTAAAGTAAGAAGTTGAGCATGTGGGCTCTGGAGACAGATTGTTTTATGTTCAACTCCTGGTCCTCCCACTACTAAAAGAATCTTAGGCAAGCTATTGGATGTTTTTTTGTTTTTGTTTTTTTTTTTTTTTTTTTTGTCTCAGTCTCCTCTTTCCCGTAAAAATGGATAAAAGTAATAGCATATGTAATTATGGAACCAGGAAATGCATGTAAATTGATCAGTACATGCTGGTACCTATCGAAGTTTTGGTAAATTCAGGAGTTATGATGATTAACTATTTTCAGACTCGAAGATGAGCTTTATTGCACCAAAGTGTTTCCACTAGAAAATTCAATTAATTTTTCTTAAAGACTGTCAAGAATTGTTGGCAAAGAATGGAAAGGAAATCTTTATATTAGTTCACAATTATGTAATTAACTATTAAAAAATACTGTAACCAGTTTAAATAACAAAGTTTGCACTTTCAAGGTTTATTAGCAATGCACTACATTCTGATTAATGTAAATGTGTTATCAAAGTAGGAGGGACTTCCCACCTGCTCCCAGTATTAGAACAATTTGGGAGCTACTGATGAAATGTAGAAAATGCAGTGGACGTTTGATAATAGAGTTTGACCTAAAGTTAAGCCTGTGTGACAAAATCATCAAGTTGCCCTTCTACCTCAGTTCAAAGGCTTCCACTCACCCAAAATAGAAATAAATAAATAAATCAGGGAAAAGGATTACTAAAAACAAAACACACCAGGAATAGGATTATCATGATCTTCTTAAATTAATCTTCTTTGTTTGATTTTTACTTTTTCATGTGTACTCGTGGTCTACAATAACAGTTCACATAAAGTTATTGAAACGCATTTAAAATGCCATCAGGCTGGGCGCAGTGGCAACGCCTGTAATTCCAGTGTCCAGGGGGCTGAAACAGAAGGATTGCAAATTCAAAGCAAGCTTCAGCAATTTAGTGAGGCCTTAAGCAATTTAGCAAGACCCTGTCCCCAAATAAATAATTAAAAGGACTGGGGATGTGGGCCAGTGGTTAAGTGCCCTGGGGTTCAATTTGAGGCCTGAAAAATAAACAAATAAAAATAAACAAACAAACAAATAAATAGAATACCCTCAGTAGTTCAAAGCACTACATACAATTTAGTAGTGGGGACATTATTCATAAATAGATACAACTTTACCAACAGCCAAACAACAATAGTACACCAAATATAGAATTGAGATTCTAGGCTTTTTTGAATAGCAAGTATGGAGAAGAAAAATAATTACTATTTATTATTCCATCATTGGAAGTACATATGTGTGTCTTCCTTGGTGATGTGAAGAACCCAGCTGAGAACGAGTCATTTATAACTGCCTTTCTTGCTTTTTAGTAGGAATACTAGCTCCTATTTGTAACTGACATAACTTATAACTACTTTTGTTGATAATATAAATACATTTCATTTCCTGAATATCATTGAAACAATTTCTTCTTTATCTTTGTACCTGGAAAAATATAGGAAGTACTACAAGTTAAGGAAGAAGTATCAAAAGTGCTCTTAAAAATTGCAGGTTTCATTATCGCAAGTTCTATCTTTGTTGTGTCTCTTGGACCTTAACTAATCCACACTATTTTTCCAACTAAACTTAAGTTTCTTATCTGAACCACAAACTGGAAGGAGGAAGAGAAACAGAAGTTGACAAACCACAGTGAAGTGGCAACCTATCAGGAAGGTTTAAAGCCACTCTACCTTCTGTTTCAATTACTAGTGACAAGCTGGGCGTAAAACATACCACAGGAAATATTGCTTGCTGGATTAATTTATCTCACCTCTGTTGAGGAACAACAGTCCATATCCAGATTCTGATATCTGTTGCTTAGAAAAAAATGAAAATCAAGCAGTTCTAGTGAGATCATATTTATAATCATCAAATTAAAATGTTATTTAATGGACAAGAAATTAAGATGATTCTCATGAAGTTAAAAAAAGGAAGGAAGAATTTGTGTAATGACCCAGTCACAATGATTATGATAAAGAAAGCACAATGATATCATATAATACATTGAAATTATGGGCTTTTAAGTCAATGTATAGTAATTCCTCTTGGATTATATCAAATGGTTCAATAAAGAAGTGTATGGAAAGTAATTCTACACAGAGGAACTAGAATAAGCAAATGAAAAAATTCTAGGAGAACTTGAGATATGTTTCAGGAGGATGAGATTTTTAGCTAGTCTAGAGAGAAGGATCATGAAAAGGTAGTCATGTAAACTATGGAAGATGTTGAATGGCAATTTATTTTTCTTCTGGTGGTACTAGGGATGAAACCCAGGTCTTTGTACATGCTACGCAAGCACTCTACAAATAAACTATACCCCAAGTCCCCAAAGCATAGTTCTTATTGCTTAGTGTTTTTCCAGTCAGGAAGAGATGTTTACTTGAAGCCCATGATGACAGTGATTATCTTACAGCTAGGATGCTGAGAATTTGGCAGGAGCAACAGGTTTCAGTGGACTTAGTTTTTCAAGGGAGGTTATCAACTATTTAAAGTTTTCCTTTCTTTAAATAATTTGATGAGGTCTCAAACTGGCAGCCATTGAATTATTTTCAGTCATTAGATATGTTTTGTTTTCCTAAAAGCACGCTTTAAGAAGATTTCAGGAAGGTGGCAGTATATAAATTAGGTAATCATAATGTAAAATATTAATTTGTCAGGGCTGGATTTGTAGTTCAGTGGCAGAAATGTTTCTTGAGCAAGTATGAGGCTCTGGGTTCAAATCCTAGTACCACATAATAAAGGAAAACAAAATCAAATATGAATTTCTATCTTGTTTCCAATAAAAGATAATTAGGAAATTTTATAACACTAGATGAGCATTCACAAATGGCAGGACTCAGTGAAGTTGACTTAGTAGCTTCTTTGGATAAGACATTCACTATTCTAGAACTTGCCATTTTCTACATAATCACTCTGGTGATATACTTTTTGTGCCAAGCTTTAAAACATTAAAACCTACTACATCAGAAAATGAAGATTCACTTGTGTTCCCTAACATGTGAACTTTAAATGTATTGTTCTAAATTGAAAATGGATTGAAATAAATGAAACCATTTTACTCCAAAAGTAAGGAGGCCCTGAACTAGAAAGATAAAAGTAGCAATGCACACTGGAGATCAAAAGTCAAAGTTCAGAAGGTACAGATGTTTTTAGTTCAAAATACATAATTGAATCTAAAAGGTGAAAAAAGTCAAGAATGATGCAAACTGGTGAGAATAATAAGCTACTTTGAAATTTTGGAAATTGGAATCTTTTTGGAATTTTGAAATGCAGAACCAGAGCTGAAGAAAAAAAGACAGGCATAAAAATGAAGATTAGAAAATCATTTAAATGAAGGGAAGGGAAGGCTATTAGAGACAATGACATTTTCAAGTAAATGAATAAGTGGGGACCCAGGATGAGATCTTTAGAGAATTCCAGTATTAATGTTCCAAAGGGAAAAAGGGAGGCTCAAAGAAAGAGTGAGTGGTCAGGATTCAATTTTTTTTTTTTTTTTTTTTTTGATGACTGACAAGCTACATGTTCTGTATTTACCCATTCCTAGATGGACACCTTAGTTGATTCTATATTCCAGCTATCATGAAGAGTGCTGCAATAAATATGCAAGTGTTTGCTGTGACCTGCATGGCCATTAATTCAGAAAACCGAGGAGGGGCAATGAGGGATTGATTAGAAAAGAAAAAAATAGACACACATAGATAGAAAATTGAGACTAGGTGGGATATTACCCTCTTATGAAGAGTAATGACACAGAGCTAGCTCAGCATGTTTATTATATATTTTTTAACATCAAAAGGGTTTTTTGTGGGAAAGGTTCTTCAAAGTATGCAGGATGAAGGTTGAAATTCTGGGTAGCCCAGTTATAATTATCAATTTGCATTCATAATTCTTTACCCTTGGCAGCTAGTGTCTGAATTCACACTCAAGACTGATGGTGTTTTGCCAGGCACAGAACCTCCTTTGAACAGGGCATTATCATAGCAACTGGGCAGTCTCAACTCATGCCTTTGAGCAAGGAGTTCCCAGCATAGGCCAGCTCCTGTCATGGGACAGTCAGAGACCATGATTCAAATCATCACTCCCAACAAGTGCTGAAGTTTTTTGGTATAATCATTTCATTTTCTTTGTATATATACCCAAACGTGGGACTTCTAGATCATATAGCAATTTTATTTTTAGCTTTTTGAGGAGTCTCAGTGGTAGATGATTACACTAACTTACATGTCCACCAAAAGAACATTTAAGTTTCCCCATTCTACACATCCTAATCAGCATTTTCTAAATTCTTTTTTTTTCCTTTTTTTGTTTCTGTTATTTTAATTTTTCCTTTGTTTTTTTTTTCTTTATTTTTCCTTTTATTTGCTTTATTTCCTTTTATTTGCTTTCTATGGTATTGGTGATTGGACATGGAGACCCTATATCAATGAGATGCATTCCCCAACCCTTATTTATTTATTTATTTTTATTTTGAGACAGGGTATTCCTACATTCCCTAAGCCAGCCTTGAGCTTCTGATCATCATGCCTCAGCCTCCCATATTGCAGGGATTACAAGCATGTACAAGCATGTGCCATCATGCCCAGATCTTTTCTTTTCTTTTTTAATAATAACCATTCTGACTAGGCTGAGGTGATACCTCTTGGTGGTTTTGATTTGCATTTTCCCGATGGTTAGTGATAGTAAGCATCTGTCATATTGCTATTAGTCATTTGTATGGCTTCTTTTAAGAACTGTCTATTCAGATCATTTAGCCATTTGTATTAGCGATATTATTCATTCATAGAAAAGAATGTTACCCTGTCTTTTTCAGCAACTGGATGGAACTAGAAGACAATATGTCAAGGGAAATGAGCCAGAAACAGGAAGACAAATGCCACATGTTCTCAATCATTTGTGAAACCTAAAAATGTTGATCTCATAAAAAAAAGTGGAGCAGTGGTCTGTAGAGCCTAGGAAGTATAATGGGAGGGAAAAATAAAGAGATTTGGATACCATTAAGCAAAATCAGTTAAATAAGACAAATTAGTTCTAGTGTTCTATAGGGTAACTATAATCTACAAAAATGTATAATATATTTCAAGAAACTATAAAAGACTGAGGTTTCCCCACACCAAGAAATGAAAAATATTTGCAGAGATGGACATGTGAATTACCTTGATTTGATTGCACATTGTATACATGCATCAAATTATTGTACTCTACCCCATAAGTATATTATGCATCAATGAAACTTAAAAAGAAAGTAAAAACAAAGAAGGAAGGTGTGGGCAAGAACACCAGAAGAGAACTAGTAGACTGTGTCAGGAATTTGAAGAAATAAACAGTGCCAAGGAACCCAACATTGTTGAATATTTCTGAGAGGTTAAGAGGATAAAGATTAAGGAAAGTCCTTGGATTCAAAGAATAAAACTACGATCATTATTTACTTTGCACCAAAAATGTGGTAAGCAACTTGAATTCATTCATCTCATTTATCATAGCAACCATACGAGTTAAATGCTATCACATCCATTTTGCTTGTGAGAAATTTTGATATGGAAAGGCTGAGTAACATCTTGAGTTCCAGAAGCATGATGATCACACAGGAGAGATTTTTCTGTGTGAATTCTATACGTGGTATTTATTGTCTTTGCTTGCATTCCACAACTTCTATGGTGAAAAGGAGACTGGTAAATATATACTCAAAATAAAGGGAATGGATGTGAGTATCAGCTGTCAGTCTCTGCCACAAAGGGGAAAAACCAATTTTGAAGCTCTCAGCAGTCATTTTTAATCCTTTTGCAGGCAAAAACTTCTTTGAATTAATAGAAAACATTAATGGGCATTTTACTTTTTTGAAAAGGAGAGCCAAATTACACACTGTTAAGCAGTAATTCAAGCTAAACTACTCTTCACAATAATGTAAAATTTTGTCTTGATTGAGAATTATTTGCACTTCCAGAGTTTATTAAGATTTTGATTAGAGATGGGCAAGAGCCTGGGAGTAGAAAATAACATTTACTTCCATCACTGCAGTATTGAAGTGAAGATGAAGGTGAAAGTGAGGCTCACAACATCACCACTGATAGATATAAACTGGCCTTTGCCAGCTGACAGCATGAGAATGGACAATAAGGTGAGAGAGCCAGAAAGATTCACCCTGTCAAGAGTTATCACTTGTGGTGTCCAGGAGAATTTATAGCCTCTGTCTGGTCCTAACATTTTCTTTTCTCAACTGTAATTTCTTTCTGCTATCTGCAAGCTTTCAATGAAGTTTGGTTTAGAGTTACAGCTGGAACTAAACAAGAGTTTTGTAGAATTAAGGAGAAATCTGTTCTTATGTTTAGGGTTAAGAATTATGGGAAGACTGATGTCAGGCTGAGAAAACAAGTAATTTGGTAGAGACTGGAGCACAAAGATACTTCTTTCCAAGGTGACTGTAGGATTGTGGTGGTTCAGAGGCACTTGGACATGGGGACCCAATACAAACCATAAGGTGTCTGTGTTCACATAACGTAAACATTCACAACAATATTTTCCTTGTTTATGAAAAAGATTTATTATTTGATAGTGAGATATCTAGGAAACTGATATTAACATAGGCAATACATCATGAAATATAAGAAAACTATTCCATCACTGGAGATAATTTTTCTTGGGAGATGGGGCAATATACCTCAGACCTCTGAGTCTACTCACCTAAGTGATCTTTTAGTGCCCAATTTGTGCTTTGTTTTCTGGTAATATAGGTATGAGAATCTTCTCTTGACACTCTAAGACACCACTCAAGTACAAAGGACACATATCTAGGTTGAAAATCACAAATATTCCTATATATTAATATTTTGTTGCCTAAAAATTGGTGAATGTTCTTTTAGATACTCTGTGAATTTAGTTAGATAATTTTGCTACTCCAGCATCATGGAAATCAATAACAACATTTTCATGTTGAATAAAAAAAGTGTGGGGCTGGGGATATAATTCAGTTGATAGAGTGTTTACTTCCCATGCACAAGGCCCTGGTTTCAATCCCCAACACTACAAAAAAAAAAAAAAAAAAAAAAAGTGTGACTTAAAAATTTTTGTATTTTTTCCCAATTAGCTCAGATAAGAAAATATTTTCTTAAAAGTATCATGAGAGAGAGTTCATCTTCACTGAATCACCAGGCTAAACAGTGAAGGTGCTAATCAGAATTGTATCCAGTCTCTTATAAAGGTTAAAGTCTGCTTAAAGTCAGGAAAATGATTTAAATTGAAAATGGAACCTGCTCTTGCCATGTTCCTCGGTATACTTTCAAGTTGAAAGCACAAAATATTCATTTAAAAATGTTATTGAGTTATCAAAATGCAATGCAAAAAATATGATATTTAGGTAGAAAAGGTCAAATTCTTTAAAAAAATAGGAGTCTCAAAAACTTGAAATGTCAAGATTATGAAAAAAATTATGTTATTTTTCAAACATACTATTTGATTGATTGAAACTATTTCTTATAAATTATCAGGAAAATGCAATGTGGTACAGTCTGAGACAGCTGTAGAAGATGTAATTGGTGAATTCTTTCTGAGGAGTAATATTTGTATAGCAGTTAGTTGGAGGGTGTGTTTAAATGCTGTTACTTTTATAATCTTGGGCTTTTTTAGAGCTATTTGGCATCTCTAGGATTTTTAACACAAAGATAACACTATGAAGATATACAAAAATGCCCCTGTAATTTCTTTATATCTTTTTTTTTAAATGTTAAGTGAATTGCATCAAAAACAATTAGACTGATTACACAAAAAAGTGTGTTTTTTGAAATGGAAATAACAACTGTTTCATGTGAAACAGAATAAACAACTTGAACATCCAAAGCAAACTTTCCAAAGTCAAATAATCATGGAGATTACAACAATTCCATTAGCAATTTAGGCTACTGATTGCAAGGGTCCCTTGAATAGACTTGATTTCTAAAGCTTTATATTTTTTTAGAATTCGTGAAGTCCTCTCTTTCACTTTTGAATGGTGCCCTCTGTTCCGCATGGAATCTGTAATCTACTTCTGTGTGGACTATATGGTATTCATAATTCAATATTTAGATTTCAATGTATTTGGAGATTATGTATAGCATCAATATAATGATAGATCATTCAATTAAAAAAATGTGAGACCAAAATTTTGATGCTGACTCTATTACTGGAGGAAGGTCTTTCCCCTCCTAAGATTTTAGATAATAAGTAAAGCAATTGTGGGACAAAAAAAAATGTCCCTTGGTACTCAGAGGGCATCATCCTTGTGTACATTTGTGCTATGATTTATAAACAACAGACCAACCAGAAATACTGCCTGCCATTTCACCAAATTACTTTCCTTGTTTTGAGACAAGGGCTTTGACATGAAACATATTAATGACCTATATCTCAAGTTGAGTGCATAATCTCTACGGCTGCCCTAGAGAGACACACACCACGAAGAAACTAAAGGCACCATGAGTTGAGGTAGTGTTAAGGAGAGAGACAGAGTAGGATGAAAATCTCCCTAAGGGACATAAAATTTTTCCTGCTTCACTCTTTCTTCTAAGGCTGGCAGTAAGGAAAGATGACATAACATTTAATTTTTCTGGACCCAGGAAGTTTGATGCAACATCTGAGACATTAGAACCAAGGGAGGAGGAAGAGAAGGAAGGAAGGGAGGGCAGGAAGGAAGGTGGAGTATTTCTGAATATGTGGGATGTTTTTCTTTCCATCATTCTTCTGATAGTCACTCTATTTGTTTTTTCCAAGCTCCAGATCATTCGTACAGCCTCTGTCAGGAAGCTTTCCACAGCTTTGCTTTCTGTGGCCCAGCTTGCAGATAAATTCTGGTTCTTCTCAGGTTTTCCCATGGACTATGAGCTCCACTGTAAAAAGGCAAACCACTATATTGTTAAAATGTATATGCTCAGTACCAGAAACTGAGGATGGTCTGATAAATGTATGCTCCATACTAGATGTATAACTGAAATAATTAATGTATATGCTTGTGTGTTACTCCCTTTAAAACTCTGTTTATTATTCAAGGCCTACTTTAATTTCTTTCACAGGTGAGTGGCCTTCTGTTGACACTTAATACCCATCTCTGCATTATTCCAGTTCTAATTTATGATGATGTAAATTGATTGTTCACATCCTAAACTAGAGATCTTCATGGGTTTTTAGTTTTCTGTCTCCTTCAGGCATTCTGGATCACTTAAGAAAAGAGTGAGGAAAAGTATTACAAATTAAAATTGTAAATTTAAGGAGCTATTTTCCAATTAACAGATCTTGTGTTATATACCATTTGCTTAAAAATAGAGTTTCACAGTTGATAAGATCAGGAAAAATGTTATATTTAAGGAAAAAACTTTTGTCTTCTTGGAAAAGGATGGTCTTATTTTCTTTTATTAGTAGTTCTATCACTTTTTGTTTTATCTCCTTTGAAGTATTTAAAAATTAGAATCACTATACACTTCTGGTAAAATAAAAAATTTACCATCATATACTATTTAAGCACCTTCAATTTGCTATAACAAAACTTCATAAACTGGGATACTTATATCAACAGAAATTTATTTTACACTATTCTGGAGTCTAAGAAGTCTAAAATCAGGACAGATTCAGTGTCTGATAAAGGTCCACTTACTGATTCTTGAACAGCAATTTTCTTGGTTGTCCTCCTGTGGTAAAGGCAAATAAGCTTCCTCCTGGCTCTTACATAAAGTGATTCTTCCTATTCATGAGGGGTCCATGTTATGACGATCTTCTCACAATGACTCACTTCCTTATGCCATCAAATTGGGAGCCAGGATTTTAACCAGGGGTTCTGATGGGACTATGCATATTTTGACCATAACAGGTGGTGATCCTCAGTATGATTCCAATCAGGAAAAAAGAACCCAAAAAAAGTGTTTCACAGGGGATTTAAAAGCAAGAATTGGTTAGGCAAATAATGGGAGAAATGGAAATCCAACAGGATAATGAGCCAGCCCAGGAGTTTAGTAGCAAAAGAAAATCACTACCATGTTTAACCTGGAGATAAAAGTTGGGTAGGAGAAACCTGAGAACAGAACTAGAGCATACCTGGTCAGAGAGAACTGCAGCTACAGAGACAGAGCCACTGGGGAGACAGAGCCTGTATTAGTCAATTTCTCTCTAATAAAATACCTGAGGCTGAGTATTTAAAACAAAAAGATTTTATTTAGCTTCTAGTTTGGAGACTGAAATTTCAAACAGCATAATGCAACTCTGGTAAGGGGCCCATTAAATACACTAAATCATGGCAGTTGATACCACAATGGCAGGAGATTTTATGAGAAGAAATCATACCACAATACAGAACACCCAAATGAGGGGAGAGGACAGATTTGCTCTTTTCTGTAACAGGCTTTTAACCAAAGAGTTCCGATGGGACAATGCACATTTGACTCTAACATGGGGTAATCCTCATTATGACTCCAACTCCAATCAGGAAAACAGAAACAACCAATTATCAGGGTCCCACAAGAACTAACAATCTTTTCTGAAAGCAGAGTCTAACAATATTCTACTTACTGGGCACTTCTTAAAGATTCTATAACCTCTACACTGCCAGAATGAGAAACAAGCTTCCAACACATGAACCTTTGGGGGACACACTCAAACCATATCCAAACTGTAGCAGCCAAGCACCAAAAAGGAGTAACAACCTGACTCTTCCATTCTTCCAAACCTCAGTATCCTGTTGGTGCCACTCTTTAATCAGAGATCCTTGAAGTGTAGGCTGCCAGGGGCAGGACCCTTGCAGAAAAGAGTATAGTCAGGAAGCACCAGGAATAGAGCAAAGGGAAAATAGGCTGTATTTAAATGCACCCTTCTTAGTTCTAGAATAAAATATAAGCCATATTTTATTGGCACAATAAACTTGCTTTTGGTAAATTTTTGTTTGGCAAAACTTTCCTCTCATTTTACTTTCCATTGGTATTCTTTCGATATTAGATGCTTTTGATAAAGCTCTTAATGTGCAGCTCTTACTTGGATTTTCTACTGGTTTTCAATTCTCTAACTGCATTTTCATTTTTTTTGCAATATGTTCATTAATGTATATCATGACTATTATATGCTTTCAATTTGTTCTGCATTTCAATGCATTTACTTTCTCTATTTCTGCCTTCTTATCCATTCATACCTATTTATAGCATTCCAAAATTTACTTCACTATGTTGGGAATTATATTCTTGATTAATTTAGTGGTTTCCATGGAATATGTAAACATTCAAAATCTAAGGCAATTTATCTTTTTATCCTTACCTCCCAAAATATAGGAACATTAACACATTTGAATTTAATCACAACCCCTTCTGATTTACATACTAGCAGGTGTTTTAGCTTTATAACATTTTAACTTCACATGGCATTATTGTATTTGTTTCTTAATCAGTGTTTGTCTACATATACCCACATGCCTTTCTGATCTTTATTCCTTTATAAATTGCAGATGTATTTTATTCTTTTTGAAGAATATTCTGTATGATGTTATTTTAGTAAAGCGGTTTTGGGTGAGCTTCGAGAGTTTATATATCTACATTTAATCCCAACTTCTTCATTTATACATTTAAATATGTTTTATTCTCATTCATTTGTTTCTCACACCTTTTATGGCTGACCAAAACTAAAATAATGATTAATGTCTTTTTTGTAAAACACAGCTTACAAATTATTTTCTATTCATATTCTATGCTTTCTATTGATGGCTGGTTTATACTAGGCTTTGCTTTTCCCTTCTGGGAAAGCTAAATATAACACTTAAGAAAAAGGAATTTAGTAGTATTTGCAATTTCAAATCACTAGAGAGAAAATAATTGTTCATCTCCGTCATTATGGTGAAAATATCCATTTGTGCTTTAACTTGCATGGAATCACAGAACAGAATATTTCGCTTAAGTATAGGATCTGCTGTAATGGTTACATTGCAACCCTTAGGGCAGAATTATGAATCTACTTGTGTGAACAATTAAATACAGTTAATCTTTCCAGGAAATCCCAGTTGTTTTTCCTGGCTGAATTTCAGAATAGGCAATATGGGATGACTTGGAGTCTGTGAGTACTGTCATTTTATATTATAGCCATAAAGATTATCTACCACTAGCTGCATTATTTTTCTCAATTGTGCCTTTTAACTATCTATATGACTACAACAATAAGACAAGGGAGTCCAGGCTACAAGATAATTTAGTGGATTGCATCTCCTCTGATCTACATATAATTTAATTTAGATTTGGTATCTATCTAATTAAAAGAATAAATGAAAATGAAACAGTTTTCCCTCCGCAA
Organism: Geosciurus inauris; assembly: GCA_004024805.1. Classification (NCBI taxonomy): domain Eukaryota; kingdom Metazoa; phylum Chordata; class Mammalia; order Rodentia; family Sciuridae; genus Geosciurus; species Geosciurus inauris. The sequence continues at coordinate 21,433 of PVHX01003509.1, forward strand.
GCCTTTCAGTATTTATGAAATGGAAAATATGTTTTAGTGAAAATGTATTATTTTAAATTTTCAGATAGTTTGACCAAATATATAAGACAATCTGAGTTTATACTAACATTACAAATAATCAGATAATGCTTTAACATTTGAGCTTAAAAACAAAATATTTAATAAGGAACATTATTTGACTCTTAAAAGAGTGGTAAAAATCATTTATTCAAGTAAAATATTAGTCTTCACATACACATTAAATGATATTTAATTAATATACTACAAATATTAGTTATACCAAATTCTTTCATTTACCTGCTATGATTTTTAAACCATGATAGTTTTTAGCATTGATTTTTAAATGGAAGACAGATATTGGTTTATCCTAAACTTCAATGAATATATAACCAAAAAAGGTACATTGGAAGAAAATAATAGGAATACACAGACAGCAGCCACAATCTTTATTTACCAACCATGCTCTACCATGTGGAAAGAGAAGGTTTATATCATATATTTCATGAAGATATGCATATAGTTTCATACCCATACTATGACATTTCTGTCATCCATCCACTTTCATCTTCCATAAATGTCAAACTGATGTGTAAGGGTATCTGAAAATAAAATGGTTTATAAATCCCTTTCCCCTTCATTTTTTTTATTTGTACTTGGCTGTCATTAGAATATAATAGGGGTCATTCCACCAAAGTCTATACCTCAAGCAGTGACCTGAAGTGGTCTTTAAAGTTTAAAGATGTGGCTGGTGATATCCTGCTAGCCTGCAGTGAGAATCTAACCATCTGTTGGGCCATGTATTTAGACTAAAAGTGGAAATTCACCATGTGGAAGTATCCTAAATCAGCTTTTACATGACATATATTGCTGAATTTTTTACCACAATGAAGAGTCCACTTACCATTGCTTACCAATGAATCACATTCAAGTACATTGACATCATAAATGAAATAGTATGTGTTACCTCACTACCTGATTTGTGGGATCACATTTACTGTAAATCCCTAAAATGTCTCTATATTTTTCATAATCATGATATGTATTTCAAAATATCACCAAAAATATTAAAATGAACAGTAAAATGTCAAAAAGAATTAAAATTTTGATATCAGGGGCTGGGATTGTAGCTCAGCGGTAGAGTGCTTGCCTCACATGCGTGAGGCCCTGGGTTTGATCCTCAGCACCACATACAAAGCAATAAAATGAAGACATTGTGTCCATCTATAACTAAAAAAAATTTAAAAATAATTTTGATATCATATTCAATTAATATATTATACAATAATGTACCATTACTTTCTTTCTTATTAGTTTCAATGTTAGTCTATCAAAAATCAATTTGTACATTGTATATCTAACATATCAAGTACAACTAAATGTATCTCTTATATATTTATAGGGTATACATTTATTTTTTGGTTCAGCATATGTGGACTTAGGATAAAATGTGAAGAAAACTCAGCATGAATATAAAACTTTCAACCTTACGTTTGAAACAGTCTCTTTTACTCCTTGATCACTGAATTTTCTAGGAATGCTATTCTATTAGTTTATAATTATATTTTGTTAGATAATTATTTTACTTTTGCAAAAGCTTTTCAAAATAGCTCCAGAAATTCTGTTCTCTCCTAAATTATTTGAGTTTATAATTTTACAAGAGGGCAAAGTAGGAATTTCCAAGAATTTGTCTCCTCACCTGAACAATTGCACTTGCACAATCTGTGATATAAACACTATGGAACTCTGAAAATTATTGAAGGCTTGCAACTTTTAGTGAAAAGCATGGGTGATAAATTGTGGGTTGTATAAATCAACATCAGCTCAGTACAGTAGCAACTACCATTCTTTATCCCTCTGTCACTTGAGCAGTTATCTCTGTATATGTTCTTGGGACAATTCTGGGCTTGAATAACAGATTACTCTTGATGATCACAGAGGTGCATATCAATAAGGGGGCAGCTGTTGTTTTCCCCTTTCTCTTCAGGGTTGCAAGCCCTGTCCCCTCCAACAGATGTGACTTCTAGTGGATATAAAGAGCCAGCACTGGGAAAACTGTATACCCATGTGCAGAAGAATGAAATTAGATCCATATCTTTCATCCTGCCCAAAAGTCAAATAAAAATGTATCAGACTTATCAATTAGATCCAAAACCTTGCAACTTCTAGAATAAAATACAGGGCCAATGCTCCATCAATAGGTAACCAACTTCCTCAAACAAGACCCCTTAAGTTCAAGAAATAAAACCAGCCGGGCACGGTGGCTCGCACCTGTAATCCCCACACTTTGGAAAGCTGAGACAGGAGAATCGTGAGTTCAAAGCCAGCTTCAGCAACAGCAAGGCACTAAGCAACTCAGTGAGACCCTGTATCTACATAAAACACAAAATTGGGCTGAGGATGTGGCTCAGTGGTCAAGTACCCCTGAGTTCAATCCCTGCTACCAAAAAAAGAAAGAAAAAAAGAAAAAGAAAAAGAAGCAAAACCAAGAATCAATAAGTGGGATGCCATCAAATTAAAAAGGTTCTGCACAGCAAAGGAAACAATTAAGAGAGTGAAGAGACAGCTAACAGAATGGAAGAAAGATCTTTGCCAGGACTCTGTGACAGAGGATTAATATTCAGAATATATAAAAACTCTAAAAGCTTAACACTAAAAGAAAAATTCAATAAATGAGCAAAAGAACTAAACAGACATTTCTCAGAAAAAAAATACAAATGACCAACAAATATATTTTAAAAATTTCTAGCAATTAGGGAAATGCAAATTAACACTAAACCAAGATTTCATCTCCCTCTGGTCAAAATGAAAATTATCAAGAATACAAATAATAACAACTGCTTCCAAGGATGTGGGGGAAAGGTACACTGATAAATTGTTGTTGGACTGTAAATTAATACAACCATCACAGAAAGCATTGTGAAGATTCCTCAAAAAACTAAGAATGAAACTGCCCTATGATCCAGCTACTTTATTCCTTGGTATTTATCCAAAAGAACTAAAATTAGCATACTAGAGTAAACACTTCAATGTTTATAGAAACATTGTCAAATTATGAAATCAACCCAGATGCCCTTTAATAGAAGAATGAATCAAGAAAATGTGATATATATATACACAATGGAGTTTTATCCAGGCAGAAGGAAGAATATAGTGGCATTTGCAAGCCAATGAATAGAAATGGAGGTTATCGTGCTAAGTGAAACAAGCCAGGCTCAGAAAACCAAGGGTCAACCATTTTTACTCATATATGAAAGCTAGAGCAAAATAAAAGAATGAAGGTAATAGTGATGGTAGGAGGATTAGATATCATGAATATATAGGGAAGATCAGTGGAACAGAAAGAGGAGAACAAGAGGGAGAGAGGAAGGAAGAGAAAGAGGAGGAAATATAGAATGAATTTAACAAAATCATGTTATATGAATATATAAATGTACCAAAAGGAATTTTATCTTTATGTATATGTAAAAAGTATCAATGAAAAATAAAGGAGGGAAAGAATGATCACTGAAGTAGATGAAGGAATAGGGGAAGGGAGGAAGAAAGAAAAAGGCAAAGTGATAGGGATTGCAATTAAATTCTTTGCAGGTATATATATATATATATACACACACATATATATGTATACACATACATATATATGTAGTTTAAAAAGGACAAAAAAGAGCAAGCTCCATATTTTTCCTTTCTATATAAGTTAAGAGACTCACACATTTAAAAGAATTATCAGTTCATATTTTATGTACAGAATGGATTAAGTTGTAAATTTTTTGACATTAAAACACAAATGAATGGAGATGAAGTTATAAATAGGCAGGTTATTTTGTATAATATTGAAGTTAAGCAAGAATCAATTCAAACTAGAATACTATAACCTTAGGATATAAAATGTAATCCCTATGGCAACCACAAAGAATATAATTATAGAATATAGAAATAAGGAAATGTAAAAGGAGTTTAAACATTTCATTATAAAAAATCAACTAAACACAAAAGAAGAAAATACTGCCATAAAGGAGAGACAAAAGAGCTACAGTGGGAAATAGTACAGTCTTTCTTCAAGAAATTAAAAACAGAATGGCCACATGATTTAGCAATGATTTCTGAGCATGTAATCAAAAGGACTGAAAGCAGATCTCGAATAGGTATTTGTACACCATGTTCCTGTTCATAGCAGCATTATTTGCAATATATAAAATGTGGAAGAACCCAAGTGTCCATTGACAAGGAATAGATAAGCAAAATATGGTGTGTGTGTCTATATATATATATATATATATATATATATATATATATATATATATTTGAATATTTTTCAGTGCTGAAGAGAAAGAAAATCTTTCAACATGCTACAACATAACTGGACCTTGAGGACATGATGCTAAGCTTTCAAAATCTTAGTGGAGGGATGGCAGATAGAGTGAGAGGAGGAGAAAATGGACATAGAACTTTGGTTTTACAATACAAAAGATTTATGTAGGTTATAGAAACATAACATTATGAATATATTTAATAACATTTGAATTGTACACTTGAAAATGGTTAAGATAGCAATTTTTTATGTTATGTATATTTTACCATATTAAAAATAAAAGAAAGAAAACCAAGTTTGTCAGGGCAAGATTTATCAGAATATTAGATTTCTACAAAATTTATATCTGCTATAATGTTTTTATCATTATTTATAAATTACTCTGAATTCTGCACTAAATTCCCACCTCTCTAAAAGTTTTACTGCTTTGTTTGGTACTTTCAAAGAAATTCCAAATCACTTACATGTTATTTCCTCGGGACATAATGTGATCTATTTGTCTCTCAGGCAAAATCGTATTCACTGCTTCTACTACATAGTGAATGTTCAAACATATGGTAGTCCTGTTAAGCAATGAATGTGTTGAATTTCAACTTCTAATCTGTAATTTACATATGTATTTTTTGGTTTTTACAACAGTTTGTCATAAAAAATAAATGCAAAGAAAACTTACGTAAGCTTCTAGGGGCAAGGGATGCATAAAAATTTCTTTACAGTTTTGTCAAAGTGAGCCATCATCAATGTGAGAAGTAGTGTGTGTTGTTTTTCACTGATTTTTAATATTATGTTTCCACTTTGTTTTCCTTTTAAGGAACTGGTGCACACATTTAATGCTTTGTCTGTCCAAATTTCCTTATTAAGATGAAAAGAACATCTTGTAATATGTGTTCTGGTGATTAGACTGTGTTGCTTGAGATGAGTAATAATCACCAGTTGTGTTGCAGAGAGACAAGTTAAACACACATTAGTTCTTTGAGCTTTCACCCAGTATTGCCCATCATTTCCTTTCAAATTGTACTGACCAGAGCATACCATAGCAATGGCCACTACCACAGGGAATATTACTTTCCATCTACATTTTTACAGTTATTATTTAATTTTATTTTGGTTCTCTCTATATAATAAAATGGGAGATTTTTAAAATAAACTATGACTACCAGTTTCAGGAAAAAAAAAATTATATGCGTTGAAAACAAAATGGTTAGTCATGAGAACCGTAGATCACTTGAAGATCAATCAATAAGTACTGAAGGAAAAATAATTACTTAAATAAAAAGCCAATTATATTTCTTCAAAACCCACTTGCTACAGGAAAGAATCTATGTTCAAGTTCTTTGGGGCTCTCTGCTCCCTTTGCCTCCTCCCTGTCACATTTCCTTTATGGGTACATTCTAAACAGACTTGGATTCATACTGAGTATAAGAATGCTAACACACATATAAAACAGTATCCATAATATTTCCAAAACTATAAATTACATGCCTAAAATAAAGAAGTCAAAGCCTTTAAAATTTATCTTTTTAGAAGTTATATTAGTTTTCAGATATTTAATATTTTGGTAGCTTCTCTAAGTCAATGAAAATCTCTGATTATAAGTTTTAACTGTCCTCTTACACTCGGTGGATATTGCTCCTGATCTTGATTTCCCTGTCACAAACAATGAACGTTCTTATTCTTTAAATGACTATCAACAGAATTCTGTAGCAATTTTCTTTTATAAAAATGATTGTCCTACTGCAAACTGAATGCATATGACTAATGGCAATTCATTGAACCTAAGTATTTAGAAATAATTAAGCATTTTTCTCCTCAACTAAAATGTTAGTTCATACCTACCACTTCCAATTTTATTTTATTTTATTATTTCTAATTGATGTCATAGAATAACATTTTGTGAAATAATATGTTTGTATATTAAAAACTGATAGATCAATAACCTATTACCAGGTATTTTATGTGGATTATAGAGTAGAAAACATGAAGCAGGAATTGGACTTTAAGGTTTTGTGATCATAAGTAAAAGCCTGTGGGCTCAAGACCCTCCAACAATGCCACAGATTTTCTGCAGAAACTTATAGTTGAATGGCTAAAGTGGAAATGATTAAATGATTAAGTTACACATAGGTGTTAATAATAGGCATACCATTGAGGAAATAAAATACACAACATGTTCTGATACATGCAGGCCTTCCCAAATCTGCAATTGTACATAGGATATTTTTTTCTTTTCAGGAAGTAAAAACAGATCTGAAATAAGAATCTTACCATTTTAAGCATAGAAATTCTACCATAAATATCATTTTAAGAAATGCATCCCTTTAATTTATTTAATATTATTGTATTATGTCAGGATGAGAAATTTCAGAATAATTCACAACCATGCAGCTATTATACTGTTGTGCGAAGGATAATTAACAGTCCCCAGGCTCTCTGCATATCACTTAAATGTTTATGTTCATAGAATCAGTATACCAAGACAAGGGACCCATATCACTTTTCTTCAGTTGTCACAATAAAACAGTCAATGTTTTAAGGTTGGGTATGTTTGGAGTGGGATAAAGGTGAGATGTTAGGCACTAGCTACATGTGTAAAACTGAAGATGTTTCCAGTGCTTCCCTCACCTCATGGTATTTAATGGCTATAAAGACATCAAAATTATATAATCAATATAGATATAGATAGGTGTGTTTGTGTCAATGCATTATCTTAAAAATAAAAATTGTTATGGTTTAGGTGTGGTGTTCCCCTAAAGCTCACATGTAAGACTATGCAAGAAGGTTTAGAGGAAAAATGATTATTACATGAGCCTTAACCCAATCAGTGAATTAATCCCCTGATAGACATTAACTGAGTGGTAATTGAAGTGTTAGGGTGTGGCTGGAGGAGGTGGGTATTGGGGTGTGGTTTGGGGATATATATTTGTATCTGGCCAATGGAATCTCTTTCTCTCTGCTTCAGATCACCATGTGGGCTGCTTCCCTCTGCCATATTCTTGTACCATGATGTCCCACCTCACCTTGAGGCCTGAGAAATGGAGTCAGCCTTCTTTGGACTAAGATCTCTGAAACTATGAGCCCTCAAATAAACTTTTCTTCCTTTGAAATTTTTCTAGGCAGTCCTTTCTGTCACAGCAGTGAAAAAGCTGACCAAAAAAATCAATGCAAAAGCAACAGTGATTAACAAAATAATCAACATTTTAAATAAAGACAAAGATCAGTGGAATACTTCTTAAGTCATGAAAAATGAGTTTTTAAATTATGATCTATAAAGTAATCTTCAGGCTGAGAACCACCTGAAAGCATGTGAATAATGAAATGTGAATGTATGTACGTATATATTTTTCTTGCAAAATGATTTGTAGGATCCCTACATATTCAGGGCAGTTCCTACCTTGAACAGTTCAAGAATTGCTTACAGAACATCGTATGTGATAGTGACTTAAAAACAAACAAAAAAAACAAACAGAAAAACTAATAGGATTATAATTTTTAGCCAGGATCTAAAATCTAAAATGTGTTAGCAAACTTTTTTGGGAGAGGCAGTACAGAAAAATAGCATGAGCTCTAAAGGTAGGCAGTAGGAAATTGAAATTTGAACTCACTGCTTTCTGTGTCAAGTTAGTAAGTCATTTAATCTTTCTGTACCTTAATGTCTTCATGTGTAAACGAATACATAAGTCTGTTTCATACTGTTGCTGAAAGGATTAAGTATGTGGCTATACATGAAGTACCCAGAAGTGTCTGACACAATGTAAGCTCTATTTAATCTTTTAAGTTACCATCGTTGTCATTACTATTTGAAATAAGAATTATACTGTGAAAATTAATGCCTTTTATAAAATCCTATGAAAACTCTTTAGCTTATTTTTTGAAGAACACGATATCTTCAACAGTCCTACTGCCTTAGCAAAATTATATACAATTCAAAAGCTATTCTCATTTACTCTTGTGAGAGTAGATCTGCTGATTAGCATTATTACAAGTACAGAATAGCAAAGAAACTTTATTTATTTTAAAATATTGTATAGAGGGGCTGGGGTTGTAGCTCAGTGGTAGAGCGCCTGCCTGGCATGCATGAGGCCCTGGGTTCGATCCTCAGCACCACATACACAGCAATAAAATAAAGATATTGTGTCCATCTACAACTAAAAATATATTTAAAAAAATATTGTATAGATTATTTTAGTTTGTCCTTCACATTAATTTATTCCAAACTATGAGGCTACATTTCACAGTATACATATACAAGTCAAACTTATTGTAACTAATAAAAACAAAATACATTACTGTAAATATTCAATTGTATTGACTATTTGAACAAATAGGTAAGTATAGTTGTCCTTATTGTGAAATCATCCGTTCAGCAATTGAAATAAGCATGCATTAAAGAACATTTTGTTTTCACATGGTTAAGAGTTGCCTGACAAAAGATGATTCTTTCTTGTTATTAATTTTAATATATTAACTGAGATGCATTGATGCTAATTTTTGAACTGTGAAACCACTATCAATTCTCTGTGACCTGGAGTTTTACCTCTCTTAATTCCATTAAATACAATTATGTGACACTGAGCTTAATTAATCACAGCCCACCAACATCAGAAAATCAAGCATCTAAATGGAATATTGATCTTCAAGAAGACTTTTACATTATAACTGTAATGGAATTAGCTACAGGTGTGTTTTGCAAGCAATAATAGGGTAATTATCAGTAATAAATCTAGAATTTGTAGTTAATTAAATCTGTTACAGAAGAGTCTTTCACCAAAATGTTACCAAGCACTTAAACCTCTTTCAAAAGAGCAAATCATAATGTCCTCTATTTGCTTGTGCATGTGTGACAAAATAGTGGATAAAGATGTTGAAAACCAAGAAGAGCTTTATTTTAATGGCTGATATCTCTGGTTTTATTTGATCTAACTACAGCTGAGCTGACATCATTATATGATTACAAAATACCTGTGATCTCTCCTTGAGACATTTCTGTTACTTCATATAATTTGTTCATTAAGCCAAACACAAAGATGATATTACATTTCCCTTTTCCCATTTCATTCATTTTCAACATAAACTGGTCCACTAATTACATATTATTTTTATTATTAAATTTTCTTTTTCTTGTAATAAATATCTACTTAAAGAGACAAGGATCTTAGTAAGACACAATTTAATTGTTTAATTCATTTAATCTGTGGGATGTACATATATGTTGCTCGCCTTGTAGTTTCTAAGGTTAAACTACAATTGCTACAGTTCATTAATATCTACTCTGCCAGTACTAATCACATTTTAATAACATTTAAAAATTTAAACAGTGAAAAAGAGCTATAATGGCTCATTTTTAAAAGCAATTGTCCTACTAGCACTGCAATACATGAGCTGGCTAGGATTCCTTTGAATTATTTCTGGAGTGTTACTTGAAGTTGAATGGTTTTATATTTCTTGACTATACTCCAAAATAATACATCTGTGAATTTTTAAATACTATGCAGTGATTTGAGGCTGCTTCACCTTTATAGACCAAGGATTCCCCAAACAGGTTGTGTGTCTAGTATTTTCAAATTACAAGAGGCAGATGTGGCCAAGTATGTGCCATATTCTGCTTGGAATATGTAATGCCCACAGTTTGTGTATGGATAACTGTATTGATTGTGTATGGATTATCTCCACAAAGGTCCATTCCCTGTGTTTTATATTTTCTGTCACTGAATTATTCTTGGACAACCATCCCAATCATTAATTTTATTAATTAAAAAAAAAGTTTTAGCTTTGTAATTCGAACTGAATTAAATCCTCATTATGTATGAATTCTATATTTACAAATTGACATACTTATTGACATTTATTTGTAACCTGAAAATTAATATTTAAAGAGACTTCTTAGTCATTCATTGACATGTGCCAAGTGACTAAGACTAGATTCCTCAAATACACACTCTCTCATCTGAAAGTGAGTAGTGAGTCAGTTTTCTTGTTTCAGCTCTCGTACTATAGATTCATGTACTTATAGTCAACTTAGTGCAGTATTTTTTTTTTGTCTTTGTGGGTTTTGTAGGAGATTTTGGTATTTAAAATGATTCCAAAGTATAGTTTGCTGAAACAGTCTAGAGTTCCTAAGTGCAAGGAAGCTGTGCTGTGCTTTATGGAGAAAACAAGTGCTAGATCAACTGCAGAGCGGGTGTTAGCTGCACTTCATTCAGACATGAGCTACAGTGCTGTTGGCCCTGAGTGCAATGTTAAAGAATCAACAGTACGTCATATTCAGAAAAACAAATAATATGTTTGCTAATCTTCATGTGAGACTATTCTCTAAATAATAATTATTAAGCAAAAATAGTAGGTATTGATTAGTAAAATACATGAGTTAATTATTGTTAAAAAATTCTAAGGTATCTTTAAATAGATACATAAACAAAAGGTTCTATATGGATGAGATGATAGTGCTGTGCTCAGAGGCTTCCAGTAGGCAAGCTGTAGGCTTTTCTACAAGCTATGGCTCAGCATCCACTTATTCTGTGTTTGTGAGGACTTCATAGACCATTAGCTGTATCAAGAGCTGACTGCAGGCACAGTCACAGCAAGTTTCAAGGTAGTGCAAAGAGGTCTTCAAAACCCTCTTTTGAAGAGTCTCCCCCAATGATTACATTGTGCATAATTAGAGTACAGTATCAACATTAGGATGTGATTTTGGTACAGCAGATATCTATAGTTCTGTATAATTTTATTCCATGTGTGGATTCATGTAATGATGATTGCAGTCAAGATCTAGAACCATTCTAACTCCACAAAGTTCTCCCTCCTCTGACCTCTTTATGGCCATATCCACCCTCACCACTCCATCATTGCTAACTCTTGGTGGTCCCTAGAGTTTTTCATCTTCATAATGTCATTTAGAGAATGTTATATATGTGGAATCATAAATTATGTATTTTTATGATTAGCTTTGCTTTTTCACTTAACCTTGAGATTCATCCAAATTGCCATGTATATCAATAGTTTATTCTTTTTCATTGCTGATTCTTATTTTGTGAAATGGATAAACTAGTTTGTCTAACTATTCACTCATTGAGAAACATTTTGGTTGTCTCCAGTTTGGAACTATAAAAAACAAAAATGCTACACACAAACATATGTAGGTTTTTGTATGTGCATAAGTTTCCCTTTATCTGGGATAAATATCTCAAATTGGAATTGCTGGGTAATATGGTTAATGAATATAATATTAATTACTTTCAGACACTTTGGAACTATTTTCAAGCTAGGCCTTACAATCTCAAATTCTCATCAAGCATATATAAGTAGACCAATTCCTCTGTATTTTCACCATCACTTAGTGTTGTCAATATTTTTTTATTTTAGATGTTAAAACCTTTTCTAAGAGTGCTTTATAAGTATATAGTGATATCTCATTGTGGTTTTAGTTTTTGTTTCCCTAAAGCCAATTATATTGAGTCTTTTCATGTATTTATTTGATTTCCATGTATGTTCTTCAGTGAATTATCTGTCTTCTCCCTTTTCAAATATCATTTAGGTAATGTTGAGTTTTGAAAATGATTTTATACATTATAGATACAATTAATTTAGTACATATAGAAAATTTTCAATTGCTAATTATTCAGATATTTTATGTTTCATTTTCTTCTGGAATTTCCATTACAAGTATGGTACAACTTTGTAGTTGTCCCACAATCCCTGGATCCTTGGGTTGTCTGCTCTTTTTCACCTTTCTTCCTTCCTTCCTTCCTTCCTTCCTTCCTTCCTTCCTTCCTTCCTTCCTTCCTTCCTTCCATCTTCCCTTCTTGCTTTCCTTCCTTCCTTTCCCCTTCTTTCTTTTTCTTTTCTCTCTCTCTTTCTTTCTTTTGTCTTTGTTCTTATTGCATGTTAGTTTTCATTTTGCATTTCATAGCTTTTGTTGATACACAGTCAAGCTCAGAGATTGTGTCCTTGGTTGTGTCTAGTCTCCTAATGGGCCAAAGGCCTTTTTCATTTCCTTTAGCATGTTTTCCATTCCCAGCATTTATCTTGGATTCTTCCTTAGGGCATCCCTCTCCCTGCTCGCGTTGCACATGTGCTCTTTCATGCATTCTGTTTTTATTCTTCAGCATTCTACCATCTTAATTAATCATGTTTATTCTGGATTCCCTGTCTGGTAATTTAAACAGGCTTGGCAGTTTCTTTATCTAAAACAATAAATTCAGTTATTCTCAAAGAAAAAGAAGTACTCATATGTTGATAGCATTTTTTGCTAATTGGGTGGCATTTTCTTGTTCTATAATGCTTATCTCTCACTAAAGAAAAGTTGGAAGATCCTCTCAGGCTTGCCTTTTTAAATTTGGCCCTTCAAAAAGAAAACTTGATCATTTTGAAATGTTAGTAGTAACTATTTTTTGTTATCTTATCTGTAAAAAGTCCTCATTGTTCATCTGTCTCACTATTAAAATTGTATATATAAACTTTTAGGAAAAACAAATATACATGTCTCAGATTGCATAAACCTATACAATTATGTTTTACTAACTTGGCACTACTGAAACTGCATGAATAGCCATAACATTGTGATATTTTCTTTAATAGGATTTTACTTTAGGACAAATGATCTAAGTTTTATCATTTATTTCAATCCTAACAGGTGTCAGTAAGAAAATTAAGGCAAGATTATATACACTACATTAAGCTCAATCTGGCTAATTTTTCTGGTTTTCATTTTTTCTAGCCTTTTCCATTTTTATGCTTCATCTGTCTTTTTTTCATTTGAACATGGGAGACATCTGGAAAACTGCTTTGCAGACAGAGCAACTGGATTTTAATTTGCAGGAAAACAGGAGGAGAGGAGGAGAAGAGAGTCATTGGGCTCTTAGTTGAGTCTTGGATTTTTTATTGTAGTATTATCAAGGCAAATTTTTCTTTTGGAAGGGGGAAGAATTTTTAATTACTTTTTAAAGTTATTTTCTACTTTAGTGGAAATGACTTGGTTAGAAACAAATTCTAAAAGGAAAGAAAGAGATCCTAAAAGGGAAGTTACATGAAATTTCATAATCACAAGATGCAGTCATGGATGCATCATCCATTCTTCACACTACATTCTCATATAGTTCACGTTTACTATTATTAAAAATTCAGGTGACATGCAGCACTGAGTACACATAATAAATAGGGAACATTGTAAAGGTTAATGTGTCCATTAAGTTGAGAAGGAAATGGTGCTCTGAATATCATTTCCTCATCTACTGAGTTTTGCATATTTAAATATATAACTTTGAAATTTTATAAAATTTTTCCATTTCATAGTAAAATAAAACAACAAATAAACTAATTCCTAAAACAAGATAATAATTACCTTGGATTAACCTTTAAGTACTCTTAATTATTTTAATAATTATAAACATGAATAGGTTATTTCTTACATTGGAAGATTTACAGAACATATTGATGATTAATGGCTGAGTGTGGTAAAAATCCTAACATTTTAGGATATCTCTAAGTAGCATATATTTTAAATAAACTTGCCTTTTAACTTTAAGGAAAAAATGGAATTACTTAAAATAACTTTTTATTAGATATTTTCAATAATTTTTACTTATTTTTATTTTTTCTACTTAAAATATTATAATTAAATCATCTATTAAATAATGCATTTCTTAATTGCCTAAGACTATTCCAATTTACTACAGTGTTACTGTTTGCAAGTTTAGTAATTTCTGCTTTCTCAAAGTTACAATTCAATTCTCATTCACGAATGTCTTCTAAGTAAGAAAGAGATCATATCTTGTTACCAAATCACAAGTTAGTGAATTTAATAAAAAATTCAAATATTTCCATGCACTATTTTGAAAATAAAGTGAGACAATGAAATTCCTGAAAAACAATAAAATTCCTGAAAAGTCTTTTTTTTTCTTTTTTTAACATGTATTCTCAATCCCTTTTTGATTTTTGGTCTGGGGTGGGTTTCTGGGGATTGAACTCAGGGGTACTGGGCCACTGAGCCACATCTTCAGTTCTATTTTGTATTTTATTTAAAGACAAGGTCTCACTGAGTGACCTAGCACTTCACTTTTTGCTGATGTGGGGTTTGAACTTGTGATCCTCCTGCCTCAGCTTCCCTAGCCACTGGGATTACAGGTATGCACCACAGTGCCCAGCTTTAACTTGTATGTTGTGTGAATTTTTTAAAAAAATATTTTGATCACATTTTCAGAATCAATATTGTCATGTTACATTGCTGAAATCTATAAGTTTATGTAATATTTTGTTTGTTGGATTTTAGTACAGGATATTAAACCTAGTAGTGCTTCACCACTGAGCTACCTCTTCAAACTTTTATTTTTATTTTTATTTTTTTAATTTGAGACAGCATCTTGCTAAATTGTCTAGGTTAGCAATGGTATGACATTTTTGAACATGTTTTACTTTATTGACTACAAATATAATTAAAATGAATTGGAAATGTAGTATATTTAATTTTGTTTAGAAGTTGTTTAAAATAAGGTATTTTCCAACATTGCAAGAAAATAAATAAATAAAAACAAATTGTTTTACTTACCTTGGATGTCCAGATCTTTACCAGCAGATTTAGGATCCATAATACTATGGACAGAAAAATAGACAAGATTCATGTTGCTAGTGAACATCTGTTCTATTGTTTGAGATTATATTGAACCAAGTATTATTATAAAATATCATGACTAGTAATGATAAAGAGTATAAAAATGAGGAATGCTTTGAAAAAAACATTACAGTGACATAAGTTAGATTGGGGAAATGTTGCATAAGACATTTTCGATAAAATGATATTTATGGTTCAATCAAGGACATTAAGTAGGATTTAACATTTATTAATGCTGAAACAAGAATGAACGGAGGCAGAAAATTTCATGAAGAGAAAGGAAAGTGCTCTCCAGAATCAGCAAAGTGACTAAACATTGTTTATCAATAAACAGATCAAGCCAAATCTGATGGCATGTGCTTATAATATCAGCTACTGAAGAAGCTGAGGCAGGAGTATCAGAAGTTCAAAGTTAACCTGCACAATTTAACATGATCCTGTCTCAAAATAAAATAAAAAGGACTGGGGACACAACTCAATGGTAGTTCTTTTGGCTAGTATATACAAGGCCCGGGTTCAACCCTAAGTACTGCAAAAACAAGCCAAACAAAAAACAGGTATATCATAATCTTCACATATACATATTTAAAGCCATGAAAATAAGTAAAAATGCCTAGGGTGAGGGTGTAGAGTAACTAGAATTGAGAACTGTAATCCTAATATTTAGAGGTACACTGGAGATGAAAATATCTTGAAAGGAAATCGAAAAGGAAGAGTTAGAGTAAAAGAAGAAAACCTACAAGGGTCCAATATAATGAAAGCTGCAGGAAATGAGTTTTCCTTGAAGTTCCCTTGTGTTTATCTATTTTTTTAAAATATTTTTTTAGTTGTAGATGGACACAATGTCTTTATTTTATTGCTTTGTATGTGGTGCTGAGGATCGAACCCAGGGCCTCACGCATGCGAGGCAAGCGCTCTACCACTGAGCTACAATCCCAGCCCCCTTGTGTTTATCTTTTTATCAGCAGATATTTAATCGTATTTAGAAAATGCCCATTTTCAATGCTTCAAAACCCATCCCAGAATCTTCTCTTCCATGAATTAGGAGTCTCACTCACTAATGTAGAGGCCTGGGCCCAGAGTAATACAGCAGGAGCCTTGGTGAAGACAATGCCTGCTGCCAAACAGGGCCAGTTCCTTCAGCCTTTTACCTCCTGCTTATACTGTTGTAGGCAAAAGCAGTCATTTAATCTAACCACTTGAGCTTCTAATGCTTAGCCAGTTTATGTCACCCAGCTGAAGCAAGCAGAATTACAACTGATCTTCAGTAGAGTTCAGTTTTGTCTCATTATATTAAAAGCATTACCAAAAGCTAAGCAAGTTTTTGCTCAAACGCATCCAAATCTACAGAACTTCCTTGTCCAATCATCATTTTATGACATAAATTATTATTATAGTAGACTCTGAAGTGGTCCCCCACCTCTTCCTAGTTTTATCCCCTTCCTCTCCAATCTACTATCCCAATGGGATCCAGTAACTTTTTATAATATGATTTGAAATGTATAACTTTGCTACTAATTACCTATCAAAGGCTTCTGTTCATCCTTCCTAATTTGGACTCTGAGTCTCAATATGACAGGTTCCTCTCTCTCCCCAAGCACATCTCATACCATGTTTCATCTCTCTCTACCTGTATAGCCCCAGTCTTAGGCTCTGTCAGTCCTAGAACACACCAAACACTTTTTTACTTTGCAGTCTTTGAGCATATTATTTCCTGAAATAGATTCCCCACCACTCTTTGTCTGGTAAATTCATTCTTCAACTTTCTTTGAAATACCAGCTTCTCAGAAGTTTTTATAGACAGCCCATTAACCATCTTCATTTCTACCATTAGTGTCTTTACTTCCTTATCTTTCAGCTCCTCACTCAATGGAAGTTCTTTAAGGATGAGGAACCAGACTTTCATTTTCATAATATATCCTTAGCAGTTAGTAAAATTACAAACAGAATACATACTTAAAATTATTTGTGCAAAGAAAGAACATATTCAATAAGCAAAGGATTAAAAATCTAAGGATTCACAAGTGCATAAGATTCACAATTATACTTAGCATGATAGTCTCCAGAGCCATCTGCTTTCTGGCAAATGTCATAAATCCATTCTGTTTATGGCCCCATTGTGTATATATGCCACATCTTTTTTATCCATTTATGTGTTGAAGTGCATCTAAGTTATTTCCATAGCTTAGCTATTGTAAATTGAGCCGCTATAAACATAGATGTGGCTGCATCAATGTACTATGGTAATTTTAAAGTCTTTGGATATATATACTGAGGAGTGGGTATATGTATCAAATAGTGTTTCATTGCTAATTTTTTGAGGAATCTTCATACTGCTTTCCTCAGTAGTTGCACCAATATAATGTTAAGTTAAATAAGCCAGTCTCAAAAAACCAAAGTCAAATTTTTACTCTTAAATGTGGAAGCTAATCCACAATAAAGGGTGGGGAGGGAAGAATAGAAATTTATTAGATTATACAATGGGGAATCGATGGAAGGGAGGGGGGATAGGAACAGGAAAGAGAGTGGAATGAAACTAACATAATTTTATATGTACACATATGAAAACATAACAGTGAATCCCACCATCATGTACATCTATAAGAATAGGATCCTAACTAGAACAACATATATTCTCTGCTTGTATAATTATATCAAAATTGATTCTATTGTCATGTATAATTAAAAAGTATCAATAAAAACATTCACAGTTATAAATTTAGCAAGTGTCAATTAAAATGTAATTAACTATATTATGATCATTCATTAAATCAACAAAAAAGTCAGTTTTTGAAAATCACTGCAATTTATATTTCTAATATTTTGCAGTTTTTACATGCATAAAGAATGTTGTGACTGATAGATATTTATCAAAATGTATCAACTTAAATAATATTTAAATAGTATTTCTGTGCTTTTTTCTTTGTCTAGTCATGTCTACCAAAATTTATGCAAGTTAGTTTCTGTTAATAAAAAAATATGATTATTGTTTTGAGTTATAGTTATTTAATAAATATCTATAGAATATGCCACAGAGAGCATGGATCCTAATTCATGCTCAGGTGTCATGCATTAATAAATAATCTTCTTATCTGTGTAGAATCTAGGTTAAATGAATGACTTGTACATCAACTATAGTATTCTGAAGAAAACATATTTACTTAGGAGTGTTTCTTCTGGAAATCAGAACAAGGTGAAAGAACAAGAATAGGATTATTCTGAAACAATCACACACACACACACACAAAAACAAAGTACATAACAGTTTTCATGGTACTAGATATCAGGCAACAAAGCACAATAATTCCTCTAAAATTGAAAAAAAATGATTTGAGGCCAAAAATTGGCTGGCTTACTGCCTAGGAAGTATATTCTGCAGAAGAAACTCAGGTGGAGTTCAAAAATCCTCATTTATTTGTTAAACAAATATTTTTAATATCATAAAGTTTACAGGAAAGTACACACATTGAATATATTTGTATTCCTGCCATGAGAAAGATTAGGTGAAGGGAAGCAGCCAACTATAATGCAGTGACAATTCCAATTGCAGTTCCTCAGTAATGCCAAGATTCATACCATTAGTAAACTGTTGCTCAGGTTTAGTCTAATTAAAATTCTTGTTGTCTTATGTTATAATCTCATATTTATATTCATCTGCCACCTGTATCCTTTAAAAGATCTACTGCATCATTCATCTTAAATACTAATTTGCCACTTAGCTTTGCATGTTGCAGATATTCAATGATTTGCTTGGAATTACTATATTCTTAACAATTAGATCAATAAATAACAAGAAATGAGTAGATATAATCCTACAAATTCTAGTTCAACTCCCTTGTGTCATTTACAAGGCTTTAAACCTTGGGAAAGTATTTAATATAATTCTAACATAGAGATTTGCCTAATAAGATTGAGAACTAAATAAAATATTGCATATAAATGCTGAATCTGGGAGTAAAGGGTTTTGCATACCTTTATATTACTACTACTGTTATCTTCTTTCAGAAACGAATCACATAAAGCTGCAGTAGAAACCATCCAGTGGAAATCTTTCAAAACCAATGTCTGAGGGCAAATAAATGTTTCATTGTATGTGTTTGTTCAATGTTAGATCTGTACCTGAGTTTAATAAAATGGAATTATAAAGAGAAATAAAGCTCAACATTGTCACGTTTTATACCATTTCATGTATTAGAAACAATGAAATATAGGAAAATTTTCAAAAGAAGGAAATTCTTTACATGCCAAAAACTATTTAGATTAATGTGATAATACTATTAACACTAACAATTTCATTAAAGTTATCATGTTGGAAATGCTGATTTTCATTCTACTCTCATAACCACTGATTTAATAGTGTTATCTTGATTAATGTATTCATGACAATTTGATTAAGGACATGTACATTTACTATAGCTACTGTCATATGAATAGGCAGATTATTTTGAAGCAAACAATAACAGTTTGGATACTTGTCTACCAAAAAGTAAAGCTTTAACATGAATTGCATACCTAAGAATATATTTCAATATATTTGGAATATTCTTTTGTTTTTAATGCTCCTAGCACTTTTAGCTATATCCCACATAAAAAGCACAAAGCTCTTATCTGAAAATTATCAATTCTAAATCCTAGTAAACATACAGATATGTCTGTTTGTAAATCTGTATTATATTTATAGTATCAGTGACTTAACTCATTCTTTTTAAGAACGGATATTTCAGTGTGATTTCTTAGATTTTAGAATATTGAAGCATTTATATAGAACAAGATATTTTAGAACAGGATTTAACTGTAAATTTAAAATGTTTAAATAATAAATGAAGTATATCTGTATGGTGGGAATTCCAAATACAGCAACTGAAATGTCTTCATGTAATCATTAAAGTATATGAAATATACATTTACAACATTTTAAATACTTATTTTGAATGTAATGTATGTTTTCTAGAGTTCTGCTGCCATTTTATAAAGTATTAAATTGAAATGATAAAAATAAGTTTATAAAGAATCTGCCTTGAGAATTCTTCATAAAGAAAGTGATATTGGGGGCTGGGGTTGTGGCTCAGTGGTAAAGCTCTCGCCTAGCATGTGTGAGGCACTGGGTTCAATCCTCAACACCACATAAAAACAAAATAAAGATATTATGTCCACCTACAACTAAAAAATAAATATTAAAAAAAAAAAGAAAGTGATATTGGGCCAGTTTCAAAGTAGGATTTAAATTGTGTTGGAATTATGCTGATTGTGCCCAGGTATAGTGCACAACTTGCTATTTTGAAAGGTAAATTGTGATTCTGGCTGTAGGCATTGTTTTCTTTCTCAGGAATTTTGAATATGTCTTTAACATTGTAACAATAATCAAAGTGAGAACACTTATTACCACTATAGAGAAGAAGCAAAACCAATTGCTCTGTAATTCTAAGCATATTCCATTAAATAAATTGCCAGTTACATCAAATAGAGGTCATATCATATACAGTCACACTCAGCAATCTCTTTCTGAAGCTACTCTTCCATGTGTGGTATAGAGAGAGGATGGCAAAGTAAGCTGCTTGGTAACAAATATTCTAAACTGACTATTTCTAGTAGTTTGAAAATTTCGCATCTAAATATACAAATATTTAGTGACAACATCTGCTAAAATACTATTATGTTGGATTTGTTAACGTGAGTTTATACCCAATCTTTTTAAGAAAGGTAAGGAAAAACCTTTCATTGGTTATTAAATTGATGATATTCTAGTCCTTTTTGTATGCTTTCGTTATCTGAAATATTGTTCGGAATTCTATCTTCCGTGAGAAAGAAGTTATTTCAGTTAAATCAAACATGAAATAAGTAAGCACCATTTAACTAATTCTAATCAGTTACAAAATGCCTTTATTACAAAAATGGTAATTTTGTTAATTGAATTTCATCCAACTACAAGATCCATAGTTTATGATTCATGTACAGTTTTTTTTCTTTTTTTTCTTGCATTTAAGTTAAGCCTTTAAGTTACTCATTAATGAGTATGCTTAGAAACCAAAGAAAAATATTCTGTGGCTCTTTTAGTGGGCTCATTTTCTAATATTAATGTGTATTTTTAAAATGGGGAAAAATTGATTTTAATGAAACTTGTTCTAATCAATTGTGGTCAAAGATTCATTGCATGTATCACTTTACATAAAGAATTCTCAGTAAATAATAATCACAAACAAATATTCAGCAGGTCAGCTTGTAATGTCTCTAAGAGGTCTTCATAAAAGGAAAACATTGTCTTCTTACCAAACACCATTCTACTTATTGCCATAACAATTACTGTATTCTGAGATGCTATATAACTGATGTATTCATGTTTATATTATTGATTGTCCCTCCTTCTCTCGTTAAAATGAAAATACCAAAGCCAGGCGTGGTGGCTCACGCTTGTAATCCCAGCACTTAGGGAGGCTGAGACAGGAGAATCACGAGTTCAAAGCCAGCCTCAGCAATGGCCAGGTGCTAAGCAACTCAGTGAGACCCTGTCTCTACATAAAACA
This sequence comes from Geosciurus inauris, assembly GCA_004024805.1. Taxonomy (NCBI): domain Eukaryota; kingdom Metazoa; phylum Chordata; class Mammalia; order Rodentia; family Sciuridae; genus Geosciurus; species Geosciurus inauris. The sequence continues at coordinate 42,866 of PVHX01003509.1, forward strand.
CAAAATAGGGCTGGGGATGTGGCTCAGTGGTCGAGTGCCCCTGAGTTCAATCTCCGGAACCAAAAAAAAAGAAAGAAAGAAAAGAAAAGAAAAAAGAAAATACCATGAAGACAAAGATCTTATGAACTATTCATTTTCTTGTTCCCATGTATCTAAAACAGAGCATGGTATGTAGTAGCTCTTTCATAAATTCTGGTTAAAATGATGCTTGAATTAAATGTCATAATGGTTTTATTCTGACAAAAATTTCAAAGGTTCTGTAAATGAGTTTTTGAAATGCTATATTTTAGTATTTGATATAACTAGGGCAAAACTGAATGGATCAATAATCATTGAAAAAAACTTAAATCAAGATAACATGCCAGGTAATCGACATACTCTAGTTTTGAGTGAGTACACTCAATGATGTTCACATAAAAACAAAATAGCTTAAGGATCCATTTTCCAGAAGGTAATTAACAGATGCATGGCTTTGTTTATTTCAATCTCTGCTAAGCCATTCCTTAGCTGACAGAAAATGAATAACAAAATAGCAACAATAGTCACAAGAGCAACAGCAATTGAAAAATATTTAAAAAAAACAGAATGAAAAACAGTAAGAGAGAGATGTCTACAACACTATAGAACTAACATGTGTCTGTGGAAAAGAAAGAAAACTGACCACTATGTGCCTACATCATAAACATTTCAAATAGTTGTAGCAAAGAATTCTATCTTAGGAGGTTTCATTGGAAGTGATAAAAATAGAAAAGATGACTGAATAGGCAATAATCCTCTACATGCATTCTAAATTTTATATTGCCAAGCAACTGTCCTCTGAAATCAGATAACTAGAGATTTTTATCCTGGAAAAGATCTTGTGTCCTTAAGATATTTTAAGACACAAGAAGAGTTCTGCAACATACTAGGTATAGCTGAGTAATATGCAGAAATTATGAAAAATAATAGGAGAAATTCTACATAGTAATTGGAGAAACCTTAATAAGTACTTCTTATCAACTGAGTCTTACAAGGGTGAAAGTGATCATATACTCCTCAGAAAGAAATTGGAAAATTTCACTAAAAATAAGATTGAACCACTTGAGAGAAAACATCCATGGATACTGATACTTGCACATCATTCCTCAAAGTAACTGTATGCACCTGTAGGTACTATTTACAGTTAATACATTTTTTTTTCAGGAATTAAAATGGATATGATGGTAATACATGTAATCAAATATTATACTGTTGTTTTTTTTTGGTACTGGAGATTGAACTTAGGGGCACTCGACCAGTGAGCCACATCCCCAGCCCTATGTTGTATTTTATGTAGAGACAGGGTCTCACTGAGTTACTTAGTGCCTCGCCATTGCTGAGGCTGGCGATTCTCCTGTCTCAGCCTCCCTAAGTGCTGGGATTACAGGCTTGCTCAAATATATACATTTTTAAATAAGCATTACTTTCAGATGAAAAATGTTTAAAAGTACATGTACATTTGGCATACCTTTTTCTCATACAAAATAAAGTACATATTTGAAAATATGTATTCATGAATTAATGCATCAAAGCATGAATGGGAAAGCATGACACTAATTAAGAAAGCAGTTATCTCTAAGGAGAAGGAAAGAAGAGGGTATGTGATCCTTATCTTTATCTGTATTATTTTTTTTTAAATCTGAATTAAACCTGGGGAAAATATTAGAATTTTGTTTTGCTCTGAGTATAACTACATTTTTTTACTAAATTGTTTTTATTAGTTTAGAAATATTTTACTAAAATATAAAAATAATATTTAAAAAAACTAAATGATATTTGTTCTACTTAGGGATATAATAAATGATAACATCTGACTGCTTCAGGAATGCTGAATTGTTGAGACAAAAATGTGCTAGGTTAAAGTCAAGATATGGAAAAGGCTTCACCGTAAACAACCTTAGCAATTATTGTGCAAGATGAATACATGGACCCTTTCAGGCCATCTGAGGACCAAGGATGGCATCACTAGGATTGCTTAAAACCAAACTTTAATCTCAAGATTAGGATGTCAAGAACATAGGGAGTTATCAAGGGCACTAAAGCATGTGCTTAGGCTTTTATATGAGCAGATGAAAAATGAGGGATACTGTACATAGAACAATGAATGAAGATTTAAGCAAGAGGATGAAAATGTTAACTCTGAATTGACCCCAATCCTAATATGAGTCTTATGGGCTAAAACCTGGGTGACTTAGAATAAAAAAAGTAAAGGAAAGTCAGATTGGTGGTTTCCAGTAGCACTTCAGAAACTACATTAAGGTAAGAAAATTCTAATAGTGGTTGAGTGTAACTCTTCCTTGTTTATTCTTTTCATTCTGTAACAAAGGAAATAACTATCAGACTCGATAAGAGGGTGATTCAGAAAGAGGCATATAAAGACATGAATAGTTTTCTGAGGTGCTTCATAAAGGAAAATAGGACAGTGGTTTTTAGATTTCTATGGAACACAGCACTATGAGAGGTGTTGTGGGTTGATCAAGTTATGTAAGAAGGTAACTGGAGGAGTATCTTTGAAACTTCTTTCCCTGTCTGTCTCAAGATAACCTTCATTTTTCCAAGTTTAACCTTCTGGATTTTCATGTAATATTTGTTTTCAGGAAAAAGACTATGGTATTTACTGAAATATATATGTAAAACTTTTGGCTAAAATATACATAAACTACAGCATGTTTTTTGTACTGAATATTGAACTATATCCGCAGCCCTTTTATTTTTTATTTTGAGACAGAGTCTCACTAAGTTACCTAGAGCCTCACTAAATTGCTGAGGCTAGCTGGAACTTGTGATTCTCCTACCTCAGCCTCCCCAACCGCTGGGATTACAGACATGAGCCACTATGCCCAGTTTACAGGATGTCTTTTAAAATATATCTTACTCCAACATTTTTAGAATAGATTTAAAATTGATGTTAATATCATTTATAGATGGATGTTAGTAGTGTTTTAAAATAAGATATTAATAGGTTTTGTATACTGCACTTAATTAATCTAACCTAAAGTGATGTCTAGTTCCATATAAAGACAAAAAAATGTTTTTAGGTACTACACTTTCAACCGTTTAAAAAATAAAATTATAGAAATGGTATTAGCTTCAAATAATATTAATGATAAAATCAATATGGTAAAAATTAGAACTATTTCAATAATGACAACCAAGCATAGATGATAGGTAGAAACATAGATGATAGATGTTTACATAAATGGATGTCAAAATGGATATGTTTCATCTGTTTTTAATTGCACAATGTTTTATATATTACTTTTAAAATTAAAACATGCCTTAGATATAAGATATGAACAAGGGCAATCCATACAGATTGTATGACATTAAAAGGATTATACACATGTATTGAAATGTCTCATTGTGCCCCATAAATTATAATAATTATTAATTATTAATATTTTTAAAAAAATAATTTGCATGGAGAGAGAAATCTTAATTACAGGAGTTAATCATTACACACTATGTACATGTATCAAATTATTACACTATACTCCACAAGTTTATAAAATTAAAATAAATGAACACAAAATTTATCTTGGATAAATTCAAATTTATGGGTAAAAAAGTAATAATAAAGAATAATATGAACAATTCTTTAGATATCAACTTTATAAACTGCGTGTATTTGATTGACTTCACAAAAGACACTAGAATAAATAAACATTCAAAGTAGCCTGTGTCTATCATGGAAATAGAATTAATAATGAAGAAACTTCCAAAATAGAAATTAGCAGGACCATGATTTCATTAGTGAAGTCTGCCAAACATATAAGGAAAAAATATTGCACTAATTCATTACAATTTCTTTCAGTATACAAGTAATAATAAATGTTGGCAAGGATGTGGGGTAAAATGTGCACTCATACATTGCTGATGGGACTGCAAATTTGTGCAACCACTCTGGAAAGCAATATAGAAATTGCTCAGAAAAGTTGGAATGGAGCCACAATTTGACTCAGTTATCCTACTCTTTCATTTATTCCCAAAGGACTTAAAATCAGCATACTACAGTGACACAGCCACATCAATGTTTATAGCAGTTCAATTCACAATAGCTACATTTTGGAACCAACCTAGATGCTCTTTAACAGATGAATGGATAAAGAAAATGTGATATATATATGCACAATGGAATATTACTTAGCCATAAAGAAGAATGAAATTATGGCATTTGCTGATAAATGGATGAAACTGAAGACAATCATGCTAAGAAAATACATCCCCAAAAATCAAAGGCCAAATGTTCTCTTTGATATGCAGATGCTGACTCACAAAAGGTTAGGGTGGAAGGAGGAGTGGAGGTTCACCGGATTGGAAAAAGATGAGTTGGAGGAAGGGTAGGGGGATGGGAATGAAAACACAGTAGAATGAATTGGGCATAACTTCCTATGTTCATACATGAATACAAGACCAGTATAACTCCACATCATGTACAACCACAAAAATGGGAAATTATGCTCCATGTATGTAAGATATGTTAAAATACATTCTATGATCATGTATAACTAAAAAGAAAAAAAAAACAATTTCTTTCAGAAGATAGAAAGATAGAATATACATTCTAATTCTTCTAATGCAGCAAGTATTACCCTGATGCCAAAACAAGATGATGATCTTACCTGAAAATTAAACCACAGGCCAAGATCTCTCAACAATGCTAGCAAATCAAACTCAAAAATATATAAAAGGAAGTATACAGTACTCCCAGTGCATGTTATTCCAAGCTCATAAATTTAACATATGAAATTAATTAGTATAATCTTTCACATGAACAGATTAAGAAAAAATTCACATAATTTTATCAATAGATGTAAAAATCCATTTAACAAAATACAATTCCCATTTGTAATAAAATGCTCACCAAACTAGGAATACAGGGGACCATCCTCATGTTGATACAAAAACCTTCAGCTAAAACCATACTTCATGTAATAACAGTTTCCCTATTAAGAGCAGGAACAAGCAAGGAATTTCTCTCTAATCACTGCTTTCAAAATCATACTGGACATCCTAGATAGTACAATAAGACATGAAAATGGCATTCAATTACAGAAGAAGAAATAAAAGAGACTTTGTTCACAGATGACTCAATCATCTAAGTAGAAAATCCAAAATACTCTATCAAAAACACCCAAAAACCTGAAAGTAATGAGGCAACACAGTATGGTTGCAGGATGCGAGGCTAAAATATAAAATTCATTTGCACTCATATATGCAAGAAATGATAGTGGAATATGAAATTTAAAACAATGTCATTTACATTAATACTCAAACATAATACTTGAATCTAACAACATATGAAAGATCTACTTAAGAAATGTTGCACAACTGATGAATTAAAGAAACAAGGGAATGGAGAAACATTCTAAATTCATGGATAGGAAACCTCAATATTGACAATATGTCAGTTGTGTCCAACTTGATCTATGTATTTGATGCAATCAGAATCAAAGTCCCAACAAGTTAATTTTTGATCATTGACAAATTGATTTTAAAACTGATATAAAGGCAAAAGACAGAATAACTGCACAATATTTTAAAAATTATTACAAGTTGGAAGACTTATATTACCTAACATCAAGTCTTATCATTAGGCTACAATAATCAAACTAGTATGATATAATATAATTACCAATATAACAAATCAGCATATCAATGCAAAGTAACAGAGAGCCCAAAAATAGACTCATATAAATATTGTCAATTAATTTTTTTTTTTTTTTTGGTACTGGGGATTGACTCAGGAGCACTTGACCATTGAGCCAAATCCCCAGCCCTATTTTGTGTTTTATGTAGAGACAGGGTCTCACTGAATTGCTTAGTGCCTCACCATTGCTGAGGCTGGCTTTGAACTCTCCATTCTCCTGTCTCAGCCTCCCTAAGTGTTGGGATTACAGGCTTGCTCCACAGTGCTCGGCTTGTTGTTTTTTGGGTTTTTTTTTGTTTTTTTTTTTTTTTTACTTTTTCTCTTTCCACATTTTTATTAGTGTGTTATAGTTGTACATAATGATAGAATTTGTTACATATTCACAACAGCATAAAATATAACAATATGGTTTGGCCAGTATCACTCCCTAGCACTTGTCCCCTTTTGCTCTCCTCCTACCTCTTGACCTTTTCCCTCTACTAATCTCCTTTTGATTTTAATTAGATCTCCACTCAATTAATCTTTGAAAAAGGGGAAAAGGCAAAGCAATAAGGCAGAGTATTTCTTAAGTGAATTGTGCTCGAACAACTGGCTATTGACATGCATAAAAATTAACCTAAATAAGACTTTAAGCTCTCCACATTAAATAAAAAAGAAATATTTGAAATACAAAACAAGGGCTAGGGTTGTGGCTCAGAGGTAGAGTGCTGACCTAGCACTCATGAGGTACTGGTTTTGATCCTCAGCACCACATAAAAACAAAATAGAGGTATTGTGGTCACCTACAACTAATATATATATATATATTTAAAATATAGAAAACAATAAAACTCCTAGAAAATAACATAAGATGAAACTTAGATGACTGAAAGTATGGTGATAGATTTTAGATAACATTTAAAAGTCATAACTCATAAAAGAAATAATTAGTAAGCTGGATTGCATTAAAATTAAAATTCTCCATTGAGAAAATAAAACAACAATTCACAGATCTGGAGAAAGTATTTGCCAAAGACATATTTGATAAAAGATGCTACCCAAAAACTATAAATGCTTTTTGAAACTCAATAAGAAGAAACAGCATGATTTAAAATTGGGTATAAATAAGGCTGGGATTGTAGCTCAGTGGTAGAGCGCTTGCCTCGCACGCGTGAGGCACTGGGTTCGATCCTCAGCACTACATACAAATAAATAAATAAGATATTGTGTCCATCTACAACCAACAAAAAAAGTATTTAAACAAAATTGGGTATAAATATGTTTAATTTGATTAAAATATTATGTAATGTATACATGTATTGAAACATCATGTTTCAATGCAAGTGTTTTGTATCATATAGTAACGGTGGATATGGATCAGCATATATTTGTAAAACCATAGAATGTACAATATCAAGATTGAACATTAGCATAAACTATGGTATTTATGTAATAATGATGTGTCAATGTAGATGTGTTGATTGGAACAAGGACACCATTCTGGAGTGGACTTTAGAATGTGTATGGGGGTTGCACACATGTCTGAATAGAGGATTATGAAAATCACACTTTCTGCTCAAATTTGCTGTGAATTTAATATGGCTCTAAAAACTGAAATCTATTTTTTAAAGTAGCTTAGAGACAGTTTTTCATAATTTTAAAATTTCATAAATAATATACTGAAAATTTCTTGTATAATTAAAATAAATCAGTACTTCAAACCTGTAATTGTATCTCCTCTTCCCCACTGATGGTCTCACCAGATCTTCTAGCAACCCATCTTAACTACTCACAGTCACTGTCTTTCCCTTTCCCTACCTTCTTTCCTTCTTTGGCTTTCCCTTCATTGGCTTTCTCTGTTTTAAACAATGGGGAGATATTCAGATTAACTTAGGTACTGAGGGTTTATGACACAAATTTATGATGGAATTAGGGCAGTAGAGTGCCACAACCTGCATGGCTGTTAATCCAGAAAGTGGAAAGGGGCAATGAGGGAATGAAGGAAAGAGAAGCAGACAGACAAAGAGAAAAAGCTGGGCCTCCATGGATCTCCATCCCCTGATGAGGAATGAACAACCCAGAGCCATCTCACCAAGTTTATTATGTAGGTTTTAATGTCAAAGGGATTCATCGTAGGAGTTTCTTCAAAGTAAACAGAACCAAGGTTATAGGTATGGAAAGCCAATTATAATTAATAACTTTGCAGTTCGTAATTTTTACCCCAGGCAACTGGTGTCTGAACTTAAGGTCAAGAACTAATAGTCCAGTAGAAGGCATTGAACCTCCTTTTGAGCACAATGTCATCATAGCAACTGGGCGGTCTCAAAGTTGTCTTTGCACTAGAAGTTCCCAGCAATGTGTGCTCCCATCTCCAGATAGTTCAAGGACCATAATTCAAATCAGAGCTCCAGACAGCAGAGCATAGTCTCAACAGTCACAATGCCATGCCTCCTACAAGACTGGCTCTCAGTTTAGCAAACCACAGCAGATTTCAGGTGCCTGGCTCTGGTGATTAGCAGTCTGGAGACTCAACTTCTGTCTCCATCTGCTCCTACAACTATATGACCTGCCACTTCCTTTTGCTTCATGTTTAGATTAACTGTAATGCACTCCACTTGAATCTACAAATCACTAAGAACACGAAGATCGTCACTGAGCACACACAAGACTCATGAGCTCCCACATAGTCAATTAATATGTCAAAGCTTTGTTAATAGTGTATTTTCTTGACCTATTAACTAATTATACAAATACTTTTCCTTTAACAGCCCAGAAAAGCATTCAATTGAAATCTGGATTCTCTGAGATTCACATTTGTTAGCTTACTGCTTTGCTTCAATTATCTGACAAAGGCTTTGATTTGTTCACCTCAGATATTTTCTAATTATAAACTATCAGAAGAGATCATTTAGCACTCGAGGCCCTTTGGGGACATGATAGTGGTGCCAAAAGGCAACCATAGAGACAAAGCCATGAAATTCTTCAATTTGTTTGAATTTTATATAAAAATTAGACATAAAAATAGTTATTATTTAAAATCACTATTTTTAAAATATATTGTGCTTAAATATTATTCTTTTTAGGTAGGTTAGAAGCACATTGCATTAGCATATTAATAGAAAATCAGTGTCTATAATATGTATATGTATATATATTATATATGTTAATACTTTAATGTACAACTTGTAATTTTGTAATTACATATTTGTGTGTATGTGTATACAATAGCACTCAAGACTAAAGATTGAATTTAATTACTTATGTTGGAAAATCTTGATAAGGAACACTGACTGTGTCAAGTATTTTACTATAGGACACACTTAGCATTCAAGAAATTAAAATAAAATAAAATAATAAAAATTAGAAATTAAAAAATTGTGTAATAAAAATGATAACAGAGGGAAGAGCAATAGCAGTAGAATAGAGCCCAGTAATAATAATTGATACAAAGGGTCATTATGAAAACATTTTCCATCTCTTTTGCTTTTAAGAATATCTTAAAATTATGTGGGTAAAGTATGACACATGGAACCCCACTCCTCAGTCTATACACAAAGCACTTAAAAACAGCATACTACAATAATGCTACCACTTCAATGTTTATAGCAGCACAAGTCACAATAGCTAAACTATGAAACCAACCTAGATGCCCTTTAGTAGATGGATGAATATATACTGTGGTATATATACACAATGGAATATTGCTCAGCATTAAAAGAAAATAAAATCATGGCATTTTCAGGTAAATAGATGGAGTTGAAGAATATCATGCTATGTGAAATAAGCCAATCCCAAAAAACAGGGACTGAATATTTTTCTTTTCTTTTTTTTTAAAAGTATTTATTTATTTTTTTTAGTTGTAGGTGGACAGAATATTTTTTTTATTTTATTTTTTATGTGGTGCTGAGGATCGAACCCAGTGCCTCATGCATGCTAGGCAAGCACGCTACCACTGCGCCATAACCCCAGCCCCCTGAATATTTTTCTGATGGGTTAATTCTAATCCCTAATGGGGGAGTGAGGCATGAGATGAGTGGAGGAACTTTGGATGGGCCAAAGGGAGGGAGGAGGAGACAAGAGGGTAGGAAAAATGGTAAAATGAGATGGACATCATTACCATAGGTATGTGTATGATTCCATGAATGATGTGACTCTACTTCCTGTACAACCAGAGAAGTGAAGAATTCTGTTCCGTGTGTGTATTATGAATCAAAAAGCTTTCTGCTGTCACGTATAACTGATCAGAAATAAAAAAGAAAGATAAAAAAAGGAAGAATATCACTATCATAAGAGATTTTGAAATTGAATTTAGAGAGCCTGGGGTTTGGCTCAGTGGTAGACCCTTTGCCTAGCATATGTGAGGACCTGGGTTCAATTCCCATCACTGCAAAAATAAAATGAACTTTTTTGAGCAAAATGGTAATACACAGATTTAGTCCACTTTTATTTGGTTGACAGGTGGTGAGGGAAGCACTTAGTTTCCCAGGGAATTACAGCAACCTAACTAATGAAAGAGAGGAAGAACAGATAGTATCAGCTTTCAGTTTGACCAAAGGTTCTGAGTATGTATACATACTGTGTAAACTACAAATGAATCAGGTGAATTAGAATTTTGGATACATGGGGAGGAGAAATTGAAAAGGAGTCTGATAAAATTGCCTCAGGTCAAGCTGTTAAAGTCCTCCAGGTGAGGCTCAGTTCTTAATTTGTTCTCTTATAAATAGAATGTTGTTGATAAAATTTAAGTAGAAGATTATTGCAATCATATATGAATTTGAAATTTTATTTCTAACAAAATATAAAAGAACTGAGATAGAGAAGACACAGAGACTAAGGATGTAGGAGTGAGGGAGGGCTAATATACCTTAAAAGTGAGGATGGTAGTAATGGTAAAGGGGTGGAACTGGCTGACAAGATTTGAAAAAAATGGGTTAAAAGTTGAGAAGAAATAAAGGGCAAAGGATGAGTTCAAGTTTCTAGAACATGTGTGTGAGACACTATCTTAAATAGACAACCTTAATTTAGAAATACAAGTGGACAGTAAGGAATTTATTCATACTTCCTTGCTGGAGTTCATCGTAACAAATTCATAACATCAGAAAATAGGGGAATTTGGGGAAATAGCATCACAAATCACAAGTATTTATCTAAGTTAAAGTTTTGAGTGGGAAAACTTTCCAGTTGTTCTTCACTGATTTCACATACTTTGATCTATATGGAGAATCTTGCAATATCTAATAGAATTTTAAAGTAGATACTGTGTAAGTTTATATTCTAGTTATAGTTTTTTGTGCTCCAAAAACTGAACATTGGCATATAGAAAACACACATTGACTATTGTAAGGCTGACAAATAACAAATATTAATCACTGTAGAGAACATCTGAAATTACTCCAAATCACCTCTATCTCCTAGTTTTCCTGGGCTTGATCATCTTCTGGACTTCTGTTAGTGTTAAACCTAATGACCAATTATAATAACTAGAATGTAACAAAAATAATGGTATGGCACTTTTCTTCCTATTTATCTTTCTTGTTCAGAGGGAAAAAAGCTGCCATCTTATCAGCTACACTGTATAGAAGTTCAAGTGGCAACTGATGTCTATGGTTAGCAGCTAGTGAGAATCTCAGGACAGCCAATAAAATGTGTGAATGAGTTTGGAATCTTCATCCTGTAAATCACTGAGTGAACAATGGTCCCAGTCAACCTTTAGTTGCAACCTCATGAGACATTCTGTACCAGAGAACCCAGTTCAGCCATGCCTAGGTTCCTCATCCACGGAAACTATAAAATGATATATGTTCATTATTTTAAACAACTTTGTCTTCATGTACTTTGTGATGCAATAATAAATTAATAACACATTGGTGGATCAGTTCCAACATGGTGGCCTAGTCGCATGCAGTGTTCCTAGTCTCTGTAGGACTGGGTTTAAAATAGTGGGAACACTGTTTCTCAGTGAGTATTTAGAGGATACCCCATAGCAGCCTGCACTTAGAAACTCCACTTGCGTGCCTGCAGAGTTGCCAAGCCCCAGCATTTGCACAGGACCATGCAGAACTCTGACTTATTGCCCCTGCAAAACCCACTCTGGCACAAGATCCCAGGCTTCAGCACCCATACACTCAGCAGGACCTCAGTCGCCCACCTACACAAGACCACTAGATATTGCTCCCACATAGGACCCCTGAATCTGGCACAGGACCCCTGGCTGCTGCTCTTGTGTGGATCTCCATCTACCAGGGTGGAACCTTCCTATTCACCTACATCTGGGGACATGGGACAGGATCTGGAGACAAACTTTTACTTCTGCAGAGCAGACCACAGAACTGCATCTCTGAACACGTCACCCAACACAACCACCCAGCCCGGCTCTTCATCCTTTCTCTGAAGTAGATGGTTTCTTTGAGAGACCTCTGCTTCACCATCTTTGACCTGAAGAGTCAGATACCAGTAAGCAACAGACAACTCTATCTACTGGAAGAGAAGGGAAGCAATCCTGTTTATTTACATTGAGACTTTTTATTTTTTCTTTCTATTTTTGTTTTCTCTTTTCTTCCTTTCCTTTTCTTCTTTTCTCTCTTTCACTCTTTTCCTGCCCTCACATTCTCAACATTTGTAAAACCAAGTATTTTTTTATGCATTAGGCTACTGTGGACTGGGATATCTGATTAGTATACTATAGTTGTATTATATAGTCTCATAACTTCTACCTTTACATGTTTTATTTTTCTTAATTTTTATTTCTCCTCACTAGTTGTACTCTATTTTCTGCCTACTTACTGGTCTTCCCCAAATCTCTTTTTCTCTTTTCTACTAATAGACAACTTCTTTTGGATTCCTCTTTCATGCTTTCTAGGATCTAATAACTATATCCTCACTTCCTACCTCCCTAACATCTCATTCTACACCCCACCCCTGGTTCTTTCTAGCATACCAGCAGGAACTGTAGACCCTTATGCAAACCTATTCTTTATATAGTAGATGCTAATTGAACTTATAATTTCTATGTATTGTGACAAAGTAATAAGTTTATTTAGGAGTTATTAGGAGCTACTTGGTTTAAAATTATATATTGTTTGTATTGATATCTATCAATATTGGTCTCCCCTTAAAGGAGAGGTATTGGAACTCTGTAGGGAAACTATAAGCCTATAGGATAAAAATTATAACACCTCAGATCTGCAGAGGTAGAAGGGAAGACACACAACCAACATGAAAAACAATGGAAGAAAGTGCCCCAAACAAATCAAGATACTAATATAGTATCTAATAATAGAATCCATGGTCAACACAGCAGAAGAAATGTCAGGGAAGGAGTTCAAGATGTACATAATTAAAATGTTCTGTGAATTAAAGAATGACATAAGAGAGCAAACCTAGGCAGCAAAAGATCATTTCAATAGGGAACTACATAGGAAAATTCAGAAAGCAAAAGATTACTTCAATAAGGAGATAGAGATTCTGAAAAAGAACCAAACAGAAATCCTTGAAATGAAAGAAACAAACCAAATTAAAAACTCAATAGAAAGCATCACTTACAGATTAGATCACTAAGAAGACAGAACTTCAAACAATGACAAAAAAATATTTAAGCTTGGAAATATAGTTGACCACAGAGTGAAGACAGTAAGAAACCATGAACAGAAAATCCAAGAATTAGGGATAACATGAAAAGATCAAATGTAAGAATTATTGGGAGAAGGGAAGGCATAGAATTTTAAACCAAAGGAATGAACAATCTATTCAATGAGATAATATCAGAAAATTTTCCAAACATGAGGAACTAATTGGATAATCAAATACAAGAGGCTTACCAGATATTAAGTGTACAAAATCACAACAGATCTACACCAAGGCACATTATAATGAAAATGCCTAGTATTCAGAGTAAGGAGGGAATCTTAGAAGCTACAAAAGAAAAGAATCAGACTACATATAGGGGGAAACCAATTAGGATCTCTGTAGACTTCTCAACCCAGACCCTTAAAGCTAGAAGAGCTTGGAACAACATATACCAAGCATGAACGACAATGGATGCCAACCAAGAATCTTATATTCAGCAAAATGAAGTTTTAGATTTGATGATGAAATAAAAACCTTCCAAGATAAACAAAAATTAAAAGAATTTACAGCAAGATAGCCTGCACTACAGAACATTCTTGGTGAAATATACCATGAGGAGAAAATAAAAAACAACAATGAAAACCTGCAAAGGGAGGAACTACACTAAAGGAAAGGCCAATCAAAGGAGAAACCTAGTCAAGTTAAATATTTAAAATAAACCAAAATGTCTGTGAATACAAACCATGTCTCAATAATAACACTGAATGTCAATGGCCTAAATTCAGCAATTAAAAGACATAGACTGGCCGATTAGATTTTTTTTAAAAAGACCCAACAATATGCTGTCTCTGAGAGACTCATCTCATAGAAAGAGATACTCATAGATTGAAGGTGAAAGGATGGGAAAAAATCTATCACTCACATGGACTATGTAAACAAGCAGGGATTTCCATCCTCATATCAGGTAAAGTGAACTTCAAACCAAAGTTAGTGAAAAGAGATAAAGAAGGTAATTTCATACTGCTTATGGGAACCATACATCAACAAGACATAAAATAACCTTAAGTATCTATTTCCCCAACAATGTGGCAGCCATGTATGTCAAACAAATCCTTCTCAATTTCAAGAATCAAATAGAACACAACGCAATACTACTGGGTGACTTTAACACATCTCTCTCACCACTGGATAGATCTTCCAAACAAAAACTAAACAAAGAATCTACAAAACTCAATAGAACAATTAATAATCTATGCTTAACAGACATATATAGAATATTCCATCCTTCAACAAGAAAATACACTTTTTTTTTCTCTCAGCAGCACATGGATCTTTCTCCAAAATAGATCATAAGCTATGCCACAAAGCTATTCTTAGCAAATACAAAAAAGTAGAGATACTACTCTGCATTTATCTGAGCATAATGGAATGAAATTAGAAATCAATGATAGTTTAAAAAAAAAAGCTACTCCAACACCTGGAAACTCAATAATATGCTATTGAATGATGCATGGGACATCAGGGAGGAGATGAAAAAATTCTTAGTGGTAAATGAGAACCCCAATACAATATATCAGAATCTCTGGGACACTATGAAGGCAGAAGTAAGTTCATTGCATTAAGCTCATTTATTAAAAGAAGAAAATGTGAACAAATCAATGACTTGACACTACATTTCAAAGCCAAGGAATAAACCAACATCAAAAGGAGTAAAATACATGAAATAATTAGAATCAGAGCTTAAATAAATGAAATTGAAACAAAGGAAACAATTCAAAAAATTGAGAAAACAAAAAAGCTGGTTCTTTGAAAAAATAAATAAAATTGACAAACCCCTAGCCACCTGAATGAAAAGAAAGAGAGAGATACCCCAAATTACTAAAATGTGTGATGAAAAAGGAAATGTCATGACAGAGTCTACTGAAATACAGAGGATAATTAGAAACTATCTTGAATATTTATACTCCAGTAAAATATAAAACCCTGAAGACACCCTAGAGACATATGACCTACTCAAACTGAAACAGGAGGACATTCACAACTTAAACAGATCAATTACAAGCAAGGAAATAGAAGATGCCATTAAGAACCTTCCAACAAAGAAATCCCTGGACCAGACAGATTCTCAGGCAAGTTCTACAAAACCTACAAAGAAGAACTAATTCCAATACTCCTCAAATTATTCCATGAAATAGAAAAGGAGGGAACCCTTCCAAACTCATTCTATGAGGCTAGAATCACCCTCATACCAAAACTAGACAGAGACACATCAAAGAAGAAAAATTTCAGATGGATATCCCACATGAATACAGATGCAAAAATTCTCAATAAAATTTTGGAAAATTACATACAAAAACATATTTAAAAAATAGTGCACCATGATCAAGTGGGGTTCATTAGAGGTATGCAAGTTTGGCTTAATATATGGAAATTAATAAATGTAATCTATCACCAATAGACTTAAAGATAAGAATCACAAGATTTTATCAATTGATGCAAAGAAAGCATTTGCAAAATACATCATCCTTTCATGTTTAAAACACTAGAAAAACTAGGGATAGTAGGAAAATACCTCAACATTGTTAAAGCAATCTATGCTAAATCCAAGGCCAACATCATCATAAATGGAGAAAAATTGGAATCATTCCCTCTAAAAACTGGAAAAAGACAGGGATGCCCTCCTTCACCACTGCTAGTCAACATAGTCCTTTAAACTCTAGCCAGAGCAATTAGATAGATGAAAGAAATGAAAGGAATACAAATAGGAAAAACAGAACTCAAACTATAATTATTTGCAGAGGACATGATAATTATATTTGGAGGATCCACAAAATTCCACCAGAAAAATTCTAGAATTAATAAATGAATTTAGCAAAATTTCAGGATATAAAATCAACACCCATAAGTCAAAAACATTTCTATACATCAGCAATGAATCCTCTGAAAGAGAAATCATGAATACTACTCCATTCACAATAGCCTAAAATAAAGTAAAATACTTGGGAATCAATCTAACAAGAGTGGTGAAAGACTTCTACAATGAAAACTACAGGACACTAAAGAAAGAAATTGAAGAAGATCTTAGAAGATGAAAAGATATCCTGTGCTCTTGGGTAGGCAGAATAAATATTATTTAAATGACCATACTACCCAAAGTGCTATGCAGATTCAATGCAATCCCAATTAAAATCCCAAAGTCATTTTTTATAGGAATAAAAAAGGCAATCATGAAATTTATCTAGAAAAATAAGAGACCCAGTATAGCCAAAGCAATCCTCAATAAGAGGAGTGAAGCAGGAGGCATCACAATACCAGACCTTAAATTATACTACAAAGATATATTAACAAAAATGGCATGGTATTTGCACCAAAATAGACATGTGGACCAATGGTGCAGAACAGAAGACATAGAGACTAACCCACATAAATACACTTATCTAATACTAGACAAAGGTACCAAATATATACACTGGAGAAACGAGAGTCTCTTCAAAAAATGGTGCTGGGAAAACCAGAAATCCCTATGCACCAAAATGAAACTAGATCCCTTTCTCTCACCATGCACAAAAATCAACTCAAAGTAGATCAAGGACCTAGGAATTAGGCCAGAGACCCTACGCCTAAGAAAGGAAAAGTAAGCCCAAATCTCTATCATGTTTGATTAAGCTCCGACTTCCTTAACAAGACTTTTGAAGCACAAGAAATAAAATCAAGAATCAATAAATGGGATGGATTCAAACTAAATAGCTTCTTCTCAGCAAAAGAAACAATCAATGAAGTGAACATTCAGACTACATTTTGGGAAAAAAATTTTGTCACATGCACATCAGATAGAGCACTGATCTCCAGGATATACAAAGAACTCAAAAAACTTAAAGCCATAAAACCTAGCAACCCAATCAACAAATAGGCTAAGGACATGAATAGAAACTTAGAAGAAGATATATAATCAATAAACAAATATATGAAGAAAGGTTCAACATCTCTAGCAATTAGAGAAAAGCAAATCAAAACTACTCTAACATTTCATCTCACTCCACTCAGAATGGCAGCTCTCAAGAATACAAGCAACAATAAGTGCTGATGAGGATGTGGTAAAAAAGGCACACTCAAATATTGCTGGTGGGCCTGCAAATTGGTGCAACCAATCTAGGAAGCAGTATGGAGATTCCTTTAAAAACTTAAAATGGAACCACCATTTGACTTAGCTATTCCACTCCTCAGCCTATAACCTAAAGACTTAACAGCATACTACAGTAATGCAGCCACTTCAATGTTTATAGCAGCACAATTCACAATTGCTAAACTGTGGAAGCAACCTAGATGCCCTTCATAGATGAATGGATAAAGAAACTGTGGTATATATACATAATGGAATATTACTCAGCAAAAAAAGAGAATAAAATTATGGCATTTGCAGGTAAATGGAAGGAATTGGAGAACATCATGCTAAGTGAAGTAAGCCAATCCAAAAAAACCAAATGCCAGATGTTCTCTCTGATTAGTGGATGTTGATACATAAGGGGGTGGGGGTGGGGAGCATGGGAGAAATGGAGGAACTCTCCATTTCTGGGACAGGGAGGTGAGGGAGGGGAGGGGTAATGTGAGTAGCAAAAAATGGTGGAATGAGATGTATATCACTACCCTAGGTACATGTATGAAGACACAAATGGTGTGACTCTATTTTTTTTGCAACCAGAGAGATGGAAAATTGAACTGTATATATGTACTATGACTTGAAGTGCATTTTAAAAAATAAATAATATAATAAATTGATGATAAAATTTTAAAAATTAATAATGCATTAACTGAAATACATATGCAAATGCAATGCAGATATAGAAATTGAGGTGGAATTTGGAATAGCAATATTTTGACTCTGTTGAATTAAAAATCTGACTCTATAGATAGAACCATTATCAGACTATCAATGATTCATATTTTATATTCAAAATCCTAATTATATATTTTTTATTTCCAAAATTTATTGTTCAATCTATTATAACCCAGTGACATTTGATCCCAGTAAGAAGTGGCAGAAAAGAGATGAAAGATGTGGAGATACCAACTATCAAGTTAAATTGAGAAATTTATAAATATTGTTTCTCACTTCACACTCTGATAAACATAAAGTCCTACTGGATCTATTTGGATCAAGTGTTGGGATAAGTAGCTTAGAGATAATGTTGTAATTGTTGATATGACCAAGCCACTGAAATATTTTGATCCCCAACATTATAAACCTTTGTTTTCCTGGGGGAAGATGAAAATAGAATCTGTGGTAATAATGATGCTGTGCATACAAATTGGGGTGAGTTTTCTGGCCAGGAAAGTTCTGCCAGGTAGATGACCACAAATCTACTGGGAAGGACCAGAGCATTAAAGGGTCTGAACTTCTCTTCTTTGTCAATTCAATAAAAAATTGAAGTCACATCCCAAATGAGAAGCAAGTTTTGCTATGTAGAAGTTTAAAATAAAATTCTAAAACAAAATAATAGGGAGCAAGTATTTCTACAGCATAAAAGTGAGAGACTTGATTGTCTATGAAGAAACTACAAATTAAATGTTTAAAAATATTTTGCATCTGACACTTTTGAAATCTTTAGTCCAATAATTTTCTCAATGGTATACAATCTTTGGTATGTTGAATAGGAAGAAGGGAATATGATTTATTTGAAGAATGATGAAGGAAATCATTTGAAAATATCTTTAACTTTCTCTAACACCTAAAACCAAATCAAAGTGAAAGACCACATAGACAATGTCACAAGTATTCCTTATAGTATGGGGATCATAGCTATATGAAGTCTGATTCACATCTGAAAAATATCTAGGCCCATGATTAACTGGAGTGGATTGTGGGAGCAAAGTAGTGAAAGAGAACAAAGAGATGTGTATTGCCTGTTGGCCACATTTGGAAGTTAGAGCTCATTATTTTGAAAAAAATCTCCCAACACAGATGATATTCTCCCCAGCATGAAAATCACAGCATAAAAAGCTAGGGATGCACAGTTAGATTCAAAAGTTACCAAAAAAGCAAGCCACTATAAAAGAAGCATCATCTGCCAATGGAAAGGACACTTCAATAACTGAAATGAACTTTTGACTTGGCAAATTTTTGTTATCTAGGACTGACCAAAACAGTTCCTCTAACATGTGAGTATACCAACGAACAAAATCAAAGTGTGTCACTCTTTTAGTTGAGTAAAACATTATTATTATAGAATGTGCTGGAATTATTTGGGAAGGATTTAATGTTAAATCTTGACATTTTATTCACTTCTGATTTTATTGTGTTTACTTTTTGATATCTTCACTCTTATCACTGATACAGATATGGTTAAGGTCAAGCAGATAATTTTTAAGAACACCATGTAAATCTCATTGAACCTTGGGCTTATTTTAAGTAAGAGACCATAACTGAAATAGAAAATTGGTAAATGGATTATTTCCTATAAATAGATGTTTATAGGTACAGGCCATCTGTACACCAAAACATAAAAAGCTTCAAACTACAAAGGGTCAATGTCTGACCTTTTCTACACTAACATGGCTTCAAAGAATCAATATTTTTCATTTTCTTTACCTGAAAAGAAAGTGCAAAGTTAGTATCTAGAGACATTCTGTCTGGATTTATTATTGTAACTGATTCCCTAAAGTGCATTTTGGTATTAATAATTTAAAAACCATACTCAAATTTTTAAGAAATATTCCTCTTTTAAAAGTAAAAAAATAAAATCATGAAAATAACTAGAATTTGGGATAAAAGAATTCTCCTAGGATTGTGGAACATGAAATATTTGTTTAACAATTGTACTAAGAAAACTTGTGCAAATATTGTCTGAGTTTCTGCTGAAACCCAGAAAGACATTGTTTAATAATGCTCTTTCATATTCAGCAACAATGAGACTTAACTTATAAAATATAGAAGATTTTTGGAAAGAAGCTTACTCTAATTTATATATTTATACTCAAAGCTTACCCTCACTTTCTCCAACACATAAAACAAAATTAAATGAAAGACCATATAGACATATATATGTATGTATTTATCCTTTTTGTATAATTTTCTAAAATAAACAATGGGCAAATATTGATCGATTTATAAAAATTAAATGATTGGCCTAAGTCTTTTATTGTTGTTGTTGTTACTGGGAATTGAACCAAGGAGTGCTTAAACACTGAGCCACATCCCCAGGTCTTATTATTTTTTTTATCTTGAGACAGGGTCTCACTAAGTCACCTAGAACTTTCCTAAATTGCTGAGGCTGGCTTTGAACTGGCAATCGTTCTGCTTCAGCCTCTCAAATTGCTGGGATTATAGTCACTGGCTTAAATCTTTATAATGAAATGCTATGCAAGTGTTATTCCTGTATTTTAAATCAATTAACAATGTGAAGTTAGAATCAGGATATTAAATGATATAGACACTATGATCTCATTTTGCAAAAAGTGTGTAGAGGTCCATGTGTGTATATGGATATGTGTGCACTAAGAATTTGCTTATTGTAGCTAAATTTCAGTACATAATTTCTAATTTTATGCTTTATAAATTTTTTATGTTCTAAGTTTTTGCATTGAATATATATTACTTTAGTATTCTAAAAAAAATCTACTCAATAGAAATGTAACTAGATAGGTTTCAGAAAGAAATAACTAACTTTAATAAAGTCCTCATGATAACCAAATAAATCATAACTTGTTTTAGCCATATTTTTCTTTTAGTTCAAAATATTACTATGTCTTCATTTTACACACTAATGAGATCATTGGTAGCATTTCAAAAGTAATGCAAAGGCTTCAACCATTTGAACCTAAGAAAACTGGGGAGATATTATGTAAGAGCAAATACTAAAATATATTTAATAAAAAATAAAATTAAGCTCTAATTTCAATTACTAAAGAACAAACTTATTATGTAACATATTTACCACACCTATGCCATAAAATGTCCCACTGAGAACAAGATAAATTTCTTTGAGCAAATATGTTTTGAGTATTTTTGATACATCTTAAATTGTACTTTCTTACAAGTAACCTGCTAACTCTTTAAACTCTAGGAAGAGCTAGTCATTTTCCTTGTTAATTATTTTCCTTTTGGAGTGAAATTTCATGGAATTATAGGATAGAGGTTTAAACACTATAGTTTAGCAATTTTAATCTGCTTCTAAAATATTTCAAAATAATATAATTTTACTAACAAACCTTCTGGCTCCCTAACATCTCACTCTTCACCAGACTTCAGACTTCCACAACTACCATTATTGTTCCCTTTTCCACCCTTGCAATTATGATGGTAACAGAAAAATAGAAGGAGGGCACCTCAGAAAGAGAAGAAAAAAGGAGGAGGGGGAAAGGAAAATAAAAGGAAACAAAAAGAGGAGGAGAGAGACACAGAAGAAGGGAAAGTAAAAGAAAGATAGAAGCAGCAACCATTTCATGAAATATACACAGCATTACGGTAGGCTGTTTATAGAAATTATTTTGTTAAATCCATATAATAAAGTTGTGAAGATTGTATTACATTCTGGATATTACAGATGAGAAAAGTCAACCTACATTTCTGACTCCCCAGTGCTTCTCACTTCACTGTCCTGCATCATCCCTTCTCCTGCCCTTCAGTCCCTCTCCTGCTGTCCACTTGCAGTAACACAAGCTGCCTCAGGGGAGAAGGGAGGTCACAGGGTCTGAGTGCTCTGCTACCCACTCTAGATGTTTATCACAGATAATGGAAGTGCTTTGTTGTTTTAGTTGTTGGCTGATAAAACATTTGTGCATAATTTGTAAAAGAACCAGTCTCAGAATTGGAAAGTTTGAAGCACAACCTACTTTAACATAATCAAATTTTTAAATATCTACAAAATCATGTAAAAAATAAAGATTTGTTTCCGTTCCAAATATGCCATAATTGCTATTTTGACCTAATACTAATACTGAACAAAATTAGTAGAAATCCTGTATCATATCTATAATAGTAAGCTCATTTGATGACTTTCTACATTGTTATATAGTCATCATGAAAACTATGCTTTAATTATTTTTTAATGTCAATATACAGGATTGTGAAAATTAATGTGTTGAGAGTGCATAACAATAATCAAGTAAAATATATTAAATCAGGGAAGAAAAATTCAATGCATCTGTGATCAAAGTAAAGATCAAATGCCTTTTTATTATCAAGCAATAGGTACAAAAATCCACATTAAAGCTTTTCTTTTTTTCTACTTTTTTCATTTTTTTTAATTTGCTCTTTTTTAGGTATACATAACAATAGAGTGTGTTTTGTCATATTATCCATGTATGGAGTTAGACTTATCTAACTATGATCCCATTCTTTTGGTTGTACATGATGTAGAGTTTTACTGGTCATGTATTCATATATGAACATAGGAAAGTTATGTCCAATTCACTCTACTATCTTTCTTATTCCTATCCCCTATCCCTTCTCTTCATTCTTCTCTGTCTAATCCAATGAACGTCTATTCTCCCTCTGCCCCTTAAAACATTTTTTTAAATATTTTTTTTAGTTGTAGATGGACGCAATATCTTAAATTTACTTATTTATTTTTATGTGGTGCTGAGGACCGAACCCAGTGACTCACACATGCGAGGCAAGCGCTCTACCACTGAGCCACAACCCCAGCCCAAAACATTTCTTAATCTACATGATTACTGTTTAGTTGGGATCTCTAATTTTATTTTGTTTGACTTGATTTTATGGGAGGTATTTTTGTGTTTCTTGATGTGTTCTGGCTACAAGATAATTACTTCTACAAATTTAATGCAAATGACCTTAATTCCTCTAATGCAATCTGAAAGTGTCAAAGTAATTCTTAATGAAGTCAAAAAATTAAGAAGAAAATGTAGAAATTAACAATTTAAAACATTAAAAGGTGCAAACTCTCTTAGGGCTAAAACCAATATTTGGTTTACATTTCTCAACCTCTTTTACTGTAAGAAAACATGACAATTGTATTGCTGGTTGTAACTCTTCTATTATTTCAATCCTGTCAAATATGCATTTATTAGCATCAAAATATTCCCATGGAAGACACTTCAAATCTTCTCCAGAATCCAGGATCTCTACATTTCATATCAGGTTAAACACATAAATGTTTCCTAACTAGTTGTGTGAAGCTGAAAACCGAAATAAGAAATAACATGTAATGACAGAGGTGGCACTAAGAATGTCCATTTTAAAGCTATAAAGCAGGTAAATCCTACAGACTAGATTATTAAACTAATAATGTTTATACACGTATACATAAATCTATAATATTGAAACCTATGTACATAATTATACAAGCATACATGTATGGTATATAATTACACTTAATTAAATGTACATATATCTCAATGATTTTATGTAAAGATTCAAGGTTATAAGAAGGCAGAAGGAAAAGAAAGATGTAAGGCAGAAATGAAAGAAGGAAGGGAAGTAAAAGAGGGAAAGAAAAAGAAAGAAGAGGGAAAAGGAAAAAGGGTCAGCATATTTGAATTTTGAAATATTTATTAATTTAAGTATGTGTAACTGAACAATTAATATTATAAATACTAGTCCCACTACATGTTAATAAAAATGAATTTTGATAACCATAATGTACTGAACGTTTCCAAAAAGCTAGAATAGATTTTCAATGTTTTCACCAGGAAAATATGACAAATGCTTGAGGACATAGGTATTCTCGCCCTAATTTGAACTTTATACCATGTACACCCATATCACATGGTATAAAGTTCAAATTAGTGAAACATCACATGACACCCCATAAATTCGAACATTTTAATGTTCACTTAAAATTTTTAAACTAAAAAAGCAAAAATAAATATTGTAGAGTGGAAACAACTCTTATCAATGACTATTATTGTCACTGTGTGTTTGAATTTCAGTGTCATAGTGAAGGACTTATTTCCTTAAATCCAAGTTATAGTGTTTTTATAAAATACTATTTTCATAATACTTTTATCTGATACATTACATTCATCCCACAAATGAAACAGCCCTTTAACACAGTCATTTTCAGTGATATAGCAAAGAAAATAAAGTAATTGGTGATTTAGAAGACATTTCCCAATCTGTCAAAAACAGCTAATATTATGTACAAGAATCTGAGAGAACTACCATAATCATCAACCAGTACGATAGAGCCTGATATAAGAATTTCAAATTTCATTCATCTAAAAATATATTTAATGCTATATCCCAGACTTTTCAATATCTCTGCTGAACCAAAGCAATTCTTACTAACATTTCATAATCAAATTCTCCCTCAGTTTCTCCATATTTTGTCACTGAATAATCTCATAATTGTCTCATGTTTTTGGCTTTTTCTTACTATAGTTTCCTTTAAAGCCCCAATTCATAAAGAAATCTGAAATTTTAAAAATAAAACATTATAAAGGGTATTTATTATTGCCAATCTAAAGAAAGCAAAATCCAATAAATAAGCAGAAACTTAACATTTTAGAAATAATTCTAACAAGTTATTAATATATCATATTACCTCTCTCAGAAATAAATATGCCTATAGTTCATTACAAATATTTAAGGTATTACATATATATTTATGTGTCACTGTAAATACTAAAACATGCTTATTATTTATTTATATTTAGTAAGACTATAATTTCATCTCACAAGTGCCATTTAGTTTTGGTTGACATTGTTTATGTCATTAATAAATTGCTAACAAACATTAAAGATTTCCTAATTTACCATTTCCAGAAGTAGAAAAATCCCTGTTAAATCAATGAATGTAAATCTGAGATAAGGTAATAATCAAAATGTTGTCTGTGTTGGTAGGCGAAAACAGCCTTCTATAGAGAATACCACACAAATAAAAGTTTCCGTAAAACTGTTGAAGCTTCACTTGGGAAAAGCTGAGCCGCAGGAGTGTTAGAATCACTGCAGGAGATTCAACTCAGTCCAATTTATCCTGTTGTTTTAAAAATGGCATTGATCTTAAGCAGCAGATGTGGCTCTTGGTTATTCTGAGTTTCTCTTCTATCAAAAGCTTCCCTAACTTAAAAACTTTATCCTTCCACATGGAGAGATTTATTATGAGTGGTCCTGACTCTTTCCAATGCTTTTACTGCCACCAAAGTTCCTAGACCTTTCCACTTTTGCAGCTTCTATTCCTGCATGCATTTTTAATTTCTTCCTTAAGACATAGAGAGTTTTCAGTGTTCTCTTTCAGGGTATTTTAAAGCTATGCTACCTACATTCCCTGGAACTTCTTAAAGACTCCTTAGGCATTAATTTTTATATCTAGCATTTGAAATTTTGCAATAAAGCAAAGCCAATAATGAGATGTAAGATTCACTAGTGTATAGCTTCAAGTTGGCAAAGTTCAGCTCAGAGAAAGCAGCAGAGGATATATATATCTGTGGGGCTTATTTCTTCTTCTATCATATACCTTCACTTTGGATTATGAAGAGTCTTTGAACTCAATGTCCAAGACATCATACATCCTCCTAAAGAAAGATGCCCCATCTGAGTTGTCCTTAAGACACTTAGAACTCAGTTAATCTAAAAATGGGCTTTATGGGGCTGGGATGTAGCTCAGTGGCAAAGCGTCTGCCTTGCATTCGCAAAGCCCTGGGTTCGACCCCCAGTTCCAAAAAAGACAAAAAAAAAGAACCCCACCAAAAAAAAAAAAAAAAGATAAAAATGGGCTTTATGAACAACAGGATATCACAGTAAAATAATTTCACTGAAAATAGCTAAATATATTAAATCATCCAGATAACTTTTACACAGGTAATTTTTTAAAAAAGATTTTCAGTTCCTGAAGGGAAGATAACAAATTGCTGTTCTGTATATATTTTCAAGAGATTATGAGAATGTGATGCTTTCACTGACTGGCCACAGTCACTAAGGGAGCAGAGACTATTCCTTCCCTCCTCTCTGCACCTTCATCACTACCAGTTTCTCTTTAGAACAACCTGGCAGATTCACTCTCTAACTCCCTGCTTGATAGAAATGTCACATACTCTGAGGCACAACATAAGTGTTATTTTAGCCTTTTGCATACACTTATCTCACTCTTTTGCATAGCACTTATCTCACTCTTCAGCAATTGCTGAAGTATATTTCTGCCTCAGTCACATAATTTTGATATCTTAAAAACTGAAAAAATTTCACTGACACAAATAATTATCATGTGTAGGAGCACTCTCCATACCTTCAACCCCTCCATTCCATCTCTCCCCATTCTATGTTAATAGACTGTGTTCTAGCCAGATAGCACCCCTTTGTTTGTGACCTTTGTACCTGCTTGGTCATAAGCTTCTATACTTTCTGGAATAAACGATGTTTTCTGTTTCTTGCCCCGGTGTTTCTGCGTCTCACTGGGGCAGAGCAGATTTTTACCTACACTCTGGAGCCTGGGGAGATTGGGTCCACCAATCGCCATTGTCCAGAGAGACTCCGTATAGTCTTCCCTGGGGACCCCTTCTTTTTCCTCATCTCTCTGGACCCCAACTTGTTGGGAAGGCCCACATGGTCCCTCACCACCCCTTTAAAGCGATATCATGATGGTGTTAAATTAATAAATGAATGTTCAAGTGAATAAGAATAGAAATTAAGTTTGAAGATAAGAGTTTAAACAGGTGATACTGTTTTTATGCCATAACATACTTG
This sequence comes from Geosciurus inauris, assembly GCA_004024805.1. Taxonomy (NCBI): domain Eukaryota; kingdom Metazoa; phylum Chordata; class Mammalia; order Rodentia; family Sciuridae; genus Geosciurus; species Geosciurus inauris. Next base: position 69,721 of record PVHX01003509.1, read on the forward strand.
GTATATAAAGGGCCTGTACAAGATTGATTTTAGTTGACACTTACACTCAAATACTTCTTTTTTTTTTTTTTTTTTTTGGTACCAGGGATTGAACTCAGGGGTACTCGACCACTGAGCCACATCCCCAGCCCTATTTTGTGTTTTATGTAGAGACAGGGTCTCACTGAATTGCTTAGCGCCCTCGCAGTTGCTGAGGCTGGCTTTGAACCCGAGATTCTCCTGTCTCAGCCTCCCACAGTGCTGGGATTACAAGCGTGAGCCACCACGCCTGGCTTACACTCAAATACTTCTATCATTGACCAGTAAAATAGTATTTAGAGTGCATCTATTGAACAAAATTCACATATTCCTATTGCAGGCACTACTGACCCTTATATTTAATATGAATAAGAAATAATCCCTTTGCTGTAAATCATGTTGAAATTATAATTTATGATCCAGACTAGGACTACTTTGAAAATGAGTGGCGTGCTGTTAATCACTATACTAAGACAATAGACATAAACGTGGACAGTCCTGAGCAAATAGGGTGAATGTGTACCTTATTTACATAACATAGCTTGATGAATTAAAATTCTACAAAGCATATTACCATTGAAAAACATAAAAATGACTCCTTTCCTACTGCCTCTATTCATTCCAATTACATCTTACCCTTATTTTTGTTCTATAATCAGTGTATGCTAATATTATTTTGATTCTATAAATACTTTCTTGTTTTGTATACATGTTATATTATGAATTTTCATTTCTTGCATGATTTTTCATAGAATTATCCTTTTTAATCTTCTACTCACTTTTCCATGAACATATCACTATCAATTCTAAAATTTCTTTCAACTGTCTCTCTCAATTTATTCCTCTGCATCAGACATTTGTCAGTTTCATTCTTAAAGGACTTAAATTTGTTTTGAGAACTCCCAGAGGCTTTTACCTTTCTCTAGACAAAACTAAGATTCATTTGCCATCAATCATTCTCCCTCCTCTAGTATCTTCATAGTCCCTTAGTTTCTCTCTCTTGAATTGGATTCCTGTTCTATACACTTTTTTTTCTATTTAGGTTTACTCCCTGTTTTGGTTGAAGCACATCAACTGATTGAAGAAAGATAATCTTTTGACATTTGCATGTCAGAAATATATTCATTCTATCTTTACTCTCAGTTGATCATTAAATTAAGCAAAGTATTTTCTTAATTGTCTTTAAAGATTTTCAAAGTATTTTTCCATTGAATTAGCTCCCAGTGTTAACAACCAATAACTTGAGCAACATTACCATTTCTAGCAATATGTATGTGAACTATTTACACTCTCCTCGTAGAGCTTTCACAGTATTTCCCCAGAGAAATACAAAATTTCACAATGCTGTATGCCACTGTGGAATTATTTTCATTCATTTTTGTTATGCATTTACCCTTTTAAATGTTATTTTTTCTATCTTCTGTATTTTATTTGGTTCCAGTAAATCAAAATATCAGGCTTGCTCAAAATGCTAGGGAATGAAGCTTGAAACATCATTCTCTCTGCAATAACTGAAGTCAACCACACTTTCACCAATGGAGTGATATTACTTACCCATTCCCTACCACTCAGGGAAGCCAATACAGAGATACCCTCTCTAACTTCCTTATTTAAAGCACACAATATTTGCCATCACCTGTAGTTAGGTGTAGGCAATTTATGAAAAGGTTATCAACTTCAAAGTCTGGCAAAATATAGCCAAGGCATATTATACTATTCACATTAAGACAAATTATAATTTTATATTTCTGGATGATTTATTAAGAAAATATGGGTTAATATTATTTAATACAACACTGTTATATTAGAAGAAGCAATATATTGTTCTACATGTTTTAAAAAGTGTTAAAAAAATGGTTCATGCAGCAGATTCCAAGTGGTCCCTGTGTTTAGGAACTAAATTTAACTCCAAGGCTATATTAATATATCGTACTTCTATGATTTAATTGAAATGTGCAATTTTTGTTAGGGGAGACAAAATAATACATACATTTTCTAGCAACTTGGGGAATATATCATGACGTATGTAATGGGAATCAATTAACTATATAGAGTTTTATGCCAGGTTGCAAAGGATGGAGGGTCATTTCATGAGGACTTTTCCTGTTTAGAACTGTTACATGAGTTTCTGTAATAATATTTCTGTCTGATATACTATCATTGTTTAATGATTTTATAGACTTGTTTTGTGAGTTTACAGAGACAAATTAAACTTCTGCATGTTCACATGTATGGCTTGCCTAAGGAAAAAAACAATTGTTTATTTTTATTCTGTGAACAAATAACTGTTAATAGTTACATCTCATTCTGCTAGTCACCCACTCTTATTCCCTATGTAAGAACCTCTAATGTATGCAATATTTTTCTTAATTTGTATAGCAAATATTTAACTTACTCATGCATTGTGCCACTTTCATAGGTGAATATTTTTTCCTATTACATGAGATATATAAATGTGATAGGGAAGAACATTCTTATCAGATTAAACAGTAAATACAAAGGTCCATGGAAGAATTGCTTGGCATGTGTAAAGACAAAAATAAAGGTGATACTAACACAGTTTAGTAGAAGAGCAAAGTTTTATAATAAAGTCAAATTATAGAAAGTTAAATAAGACTTTTGTTGGAGTTCCATTGTTTACTCGTCCCAATGTGAGAGGTAAAATGTTTTGAAATGAGTCATACAGTCATCTGCCTTAACATTTATACAAGATCATTCTGAATGATTTGTTGATAAATGAATATAAAGCAAGCAGGAACAAAAGATGGATATTATAGTAAACCAAGTGAGGAATGATGGTAGACAAGACCAAACTGGAAGCTATGAAAAATGATAAATGGACAAATTTTGTATATTCTAAAAGTTGATTTAGCAGGATATGTTGATCTAGTAGATACAGGTATAGGAGGTATAGGAGAAACAGAGGAAAGGATAGTCCAAAATTTTTGACCTTGGCAACTGCAAAAATAGAATTTCCATTCACTGATTTAGAAAATACTGTGAGAGAGGAAGGGTGTGGAGAAAGGAATCCGGATTGTATAATGTTGAAATATATTTTATACACCCAAGTAGAGATGCAACTGAGTCCATGTAATATATGTGTCCAGAATTTAGGGAACAGGTGAATACATCATTGATCAAGTGGGATGAAGAATTCCAAAACATATCAATTATCAGAAGATAGCATCAAGAATGACAGCATTGCATCAAGAATGACAGCATCAGCCTGGTACAGTGGTACACACCTGCAATCACAGCAACTCAAGAGGCTGAGGCAAGAGCATAGCAAGTTCAAAGCCAAACTCAGGAACTTGCAAAGTCCTAAGCAACTTAGCAAAGGCTTTGTTTCAACTAAGCAATTTTCTGATATTAAAATATAAAGAATGTTGGGAATTTGGTTCAGTGGTAAGGAACACCTGGGTACAATCCCCAGTACAAAAAAAAAAATGATAGTACCACCAATGGGGATACACAATGTCATCTGTCACATCATTATTCAATATGGCAAGGAAAAAAGAAAGAGAGAAAGAGAAAATTATAGACAAAGTACATGGCTCAATATCAACATAGGAAGGATAAAGCCTGAGATTCTCCCACTTGACAGGTGGGAGGGGAGAAACCTTCCCAAAGATCTCCATCCTAGATGATTTGTACAATATGTCATGAAAATTTGGCCATATATGTAATATCAAACTGTAAAATAATCAGAAATATTACATAGTATATGATTAGAAAAATAAATTACAATCTAATCAAAGGTACATATAATATTTTTATGATATGCAAGAAGATCTGAGTCCTGACACCATTTGAGAACAACTATACCTGACTCTGGACAGGTGGAAATCTCTGGAGGAATTACTAGAATTGTTAAGGAAGGAATATATTAAATATCAGATGATTTTATGTAGTCAAATATTGAGCCACTCAAAGAAGTAGAGTCTTCCTTAGTGAATTCACTGCTACTGAATACTAATTGATGTCTTAATAGAACATGAGTTAATCAATAGGAAATCATGGATTAATCATGATGGCTTAAACCTACATATGTGTTGATGGAGCCATGAAATTAACAGAAATGTCTCCCATGAAGACCAGTTTCAGAGCAAAACTACTTTTTAGTCCCTTTAAGGTTTTAGAGTTGAACAGTTTATTGATTTAGCTCAAACCCATATATCTCAGTCTTGAAACCATTCTTTTGTGTAAAATCAGAAGTATAGGCAATATAAAAAGATATAGAACAAACCTAAGGATTGAAGTTTGCTTTAGACACATGCATTGCTTAATTTATGATTATTATTAACTTTGCTCAAATACTTCCCTCTCTTCTCTGTATATATAATATATGCTATTTAAAGACTTGATTTCTAAGAGTTGTTTAGCATTCATCTATATACCGAACAGTCTTTTTCATCAGGTAGGTGGTATATATTATGTTCTAGTTTTCCTAGAAACATTTTCTTGTCTTGTAACTATAAATAGTGCAGGTAGCATACTGAAAGAGAAATTACTTATTATGAGAAAGAGTGAAATGAAATGCAAGCAAGGAATGGGTATCAGCAGGGAGGAGCTCCTTCTGCAAGATAACAGGTACAATGTTATCCAAACACTGGAAGTTTCCATAGATAAGACATTTCTCAATAGACTATCTAACCGAGTAATGTTTAAACAGAAGGAAAACTGTTGTAAAGTTCCATCATTTAGAAAGCACATATTAAAAAATCCCTTGGAATGGACCAGTGCCTTGCAAGAATGCTAACTCTCCAATGGTGGCCCTCATTTCTTTGCTGAGGCTTGTGAGGAAACTCTACAAGTTTCTTCTTTTTACAATATATTTTCTCTGGAAAGTCATGTGACTGGAGTAATAGGTAGCATTTGGGACTCTGGAAGACAGTAACTTATAAATATTAATCATTATTAATACCATCTTTATTGTTGTTGCTGATGATATTTGATAAGAAGGGAATATGTCCTTATATGTGCAAGGGACTTATGGAAAAATTCGATATTTAATTTATGAGTCAATTATACCTACACATGATATACCCACACATGATAAGAAATATGATCTTGGCTTTGCAATAGCTCTGCAGAGCTTAATGGGAAAGCAGAAAGTCTCCTCCCTTCCTTCTTCAAGATGAGTTTGCATTTCATACACTTCAGCATTCATTCGATTATTGATGTATGAAAAATATTTACTATATACCAACTATATATCAAGCAAATTCCACATAGTAAAGAAATAATAGAATTTCTTAAAGAGAGAACCTGTAGTTTTGAGATATATCAGTATGGACTTCCCCCCAAAATGTAACTTACAAAGCCTAGGGGGATCCTAGCACTTAGGGAAGCTGAGATAGGAGAATCGCGAGTTCAAAGCCAGCCTCAGCAACGGCAAGGCACTAAGCAACTCAGTGAGACCCTGTCTCTACATAGAACACAAAATAGGGCTGGGGTTGAGGCTCAGTGGTCGAGTGCCCCTGAGTTCAATCCCTAGTACCAAAAAAAAAAAAAAAGCCTGGAGGGGCAGAAAAATTCTTAGTTTAATTATACCAGAGAAAATGCTTTATTTCCTGGAACAGATTCAGAGGTTTCCTCCAACTATACATGCAACAGATAACTCTAACCACACTCTCCTATATTATATACTCAATTTTTAAAATAATGACAATGAAATGATATTCAGAGGCATAAAAAATTTGCATTTTTCAAGAAGGACCTAAACAAAATAGCAAATATGAGAAAATTCATCTCACTACTCTTGTGATTAGTTTCTTTTGGAACAAACTATATCCCAAATCTTATTTTCCTCTATCTTGAACATGATCTTTATGTTAATGCTACTACCATCAGGCTCTCCATGTGCTCATATTGAAGTGCTTCTCTTTGGCACTCTCCTCCAGAATTTTATTCTTGTACTGTTACTTACTCCACCTTATAAAAAAATTAGTTCTGTTACTGAAACTGCTTTAAACATTAGATGATTTAATTAAATGGATTTATTTCAATATGGTAATTTACTAATCTAGATGTTCATTAAATAGTTGAAGATTTAAAAATGAAAGAAAGAACTAAATATACATAGTACCATCCTATAACTCTGAATCTGTGCCCAAGGCTTAGTATCTCAGAGCTGAAAAAGCAGCTCCTTAATGCAGACTGGCCTGTGAATTCACTTTAGCAAGCATCTGCTTTACCATTAAGGAATGACAACAGAAACTAGAGTGTCAGTGAAGTAGGAAAGCTCTTGCCAAAACCTCTGACTGGTTAGAGTTAATTATAGAAAGCTAATTTCCCCAAATAATTGATTCATAATTCTCCCTCACACTTCTGTTACTTCTTCTGACTTCCTGCCTAGAATTTCTTCCCGACTCCTTTCATTTTTTCTCTGCAATTATAATTCTAATTCAAGCCTAGCCCTTGCATAGAACCTTTTGAAACTACCGCCTGTGGACTCCAATAACACATACAACTGCTTTGACTTTCATTTGAATATACTTTACCTTCTTGAATGAAAGTCCTTTGAAGCAATGAAGCATAGCTCTGAGTATGGGTGTCTCTATAGGACACAACCTGAGAAGAATTTGTGATGTAAGGTAAATATTATTTGGAGTAATACAGTGAAGGTCATGAAATTTCCCTAGGCAAGAGAAAAATAGAATTAGGGTATAAAAGAGAGCAGAGAAGGAAAAAGAGAGGACTGTAGGGAGGGCTGAATGAGAGAAGGTCAAACAGCTTAGAAGTAGGTAAGGACCTATCTCCAGAGAAATGTGACTGAGAATAAGAATGAAGAATGTTTATCATAAATTGTTTATTATATTTGCATATTATATTTGTATATCCCTTCATCTTCTCAAATTTTCAGTACACTTGGCCAAATACTCCCAAATAAATAACTTCTCTGTGATTTTCCTATAGAAAAATCAAAGAAAAGAGAGGTTGTGTTTTTCTTCTAGTCTACAAACTTGGTGAATCACTTATTCTGATCAAAATAGTGCTTTTTCTATTACAGGATTTTTGTCAATCATTAAACCTCCTAGTCTAGCCAGTTGTGTAAGTGAGCTTTTTGTCAATTTGACCAAAAGACCTGACAAGAACAGTTTAAAAGGGGAAAAGTTTATTTGGAGCTTCTGAAGTCTTGGTCCATGGTTGACCACTTCCATTGCTGTAGGCAGGGGGTGAGGTAGAGCATCAGGGCAGGAGGATGTTGCAGATCAAAGCTACTCAGATCATGGCAGCCACAAAGCAGAGAGACAGAGAGAGAAGCCAGAGATCAAATATAATTCCCCAAGGGCACATTTCCAGTGACCTTTTTCCTCCCAGAAAACACCACCTGTTTACAGTTACCACCCAGAAATCCATTCAAATTATTAATCCATCAAATAGATTAATCCACTGATAAGGTTACAGGTCTCATATTCTAATCATTTCAACTCTGAACATTACTACATTAATGGCATGTTTCTAATTCATGAGCTTTTGTGGGCATGTTTCATATATGAACTCTAAAACCAGTTAAACTAAACCTTTTAAATTAAACCAGTACAGGCAGGTGGACCAATAACAATACAAAAGGTAATCTTTTGTACTCTACTGATAAATAGCTCTTTGAAACATAAAAAATGCTGGAAAAATTGTGAGTTTATCCAAGAGGGAAAGGTATCCTAGAGTGCAGAGGAACATAATGGGCAAGGATTCTGGGAAGTCTCAGACAATGAACTATTGCACTGTGTTTTTTTTTTTTTTTTAATTGTTCCTATCCCTGGGTAAGGAGTTCTTGTTGGGACAGAACCCATGACTAGAAGAAACAGTATGCTCAGGTTTTTATTATGGTTACAGAATAATAAGATTTTCTAGGCAAAATGCATCCCTGTGCTACCAAAGACTCAATAACATGATGCATTTCCCTATTGATCATGTGAAATGTGCCAATGTTGGATTCAAAGTGATTATGGAGCTGAGGCTTGAAAATAAAGAAGCATAAATATCCATCTTTCTTTTATAGTTATGTAGAATCTGAAATTTCTGGATAAAACACAATTGCAGTAACCCTCTCCTTGTTTGTAGGGAATATATTCAACTCTCCTGTTAAATGCCTAAAATCCCAGGTAGAAATAAATTCTATATATAATATATTTTTCCTATACACATATATCTGTGCTAAAGTTCAATTTACAAATTTGGCACATTAAGAGATTAACAGCATGATACTAATAAAATAGAATAATTGTAACTATAGAATGTAATAAGGTTGTACAAGCCTCTCTCTAGCCTCTTCTTTGTGAACATTGTCAACATGTCTGGTTATATTGTATTCACCTTCCTTCTTGTGATGATGTGAGATGTCTGTGGGATAAGATGAATTGAGGTGAATGACGTATGCATAGTGACATAACATTAATCTAACATTAGGCTGCTACTGACTTTCTGATGACAATTCAGAAGGATCATCTGCTCTGGGTAATATTGCATCATGGAGCCATAACATCATTGACGGGTGGATGTCAGAAGTAGATGATGTTGACTGTTGGTGATTCTCAATGTTCAAAGTTTTTTTTATTGAAGTTCATTGTAAGCTGTTGTCACCTTTCTTTTGGATGATCAAAGTGTTGCTGCAGAAGTTATAAACCTTCAGTAATCATACAGGTGAATTTAATGTTGTATTCCATCTGAAATTCATATTCATAATTTTGTCTTTTAATGTACCTGCAATTTGAAACACTTGGGCAAATTTCAGTAATGTTCACATTGCTGCTTCTGCTTCAGTTTCTTCTTCTTTTCTTTGTCCACCTCTGTAGGTAAGTTCTTCTAATTCCTTTTTTATTAATACTTCTTAATGACTTTCAATATATTCTTTCACTTCTTTATAAAACATGTCAGCAAATAATTCTTCACCAATTTGTGTTTCTAAGTTAATGATTTTTCTAACTTCTCCATCAATCCATCATTTAAAAGCATTCACAACTTTACTCCATAAGTTCTTGCAGTAGGCACTTAGAGTTTCTTGTCTAAATTCATCTATTGCATCTTTGATGAATGTTATTGCATCAGAAATAGTGAATGATTTTCAGCACTGCATTAGGTCCAGATTAGGTTCTGCATCAATTGCCAATTAAATGTAATCAAATTCCAGACAGGTGTAATCAAATGTGTCTTTGACAAACTGAATAATGCTCTGGTCAGGCAACTGAAGTAATGTGGCTATATTTGGAGATAAAAATACAACTCCAACATTTTTATTTTCATAGGAAACAGATTCAGGATGACCAGGTACATTATCAATTATTAGGGTTTGTTTTTATTTATTTTACTTTTCTTTCTTTTTTCCTTTTTTTCCTTAAGTATTGGGAGTAGAACCCAGAACCTCACATACTCACAGGGTTCCAAATTACAATTCTTTCTCTTCCAAGTATTGTTTTCATCCCTGAGATTAAACATTAGTGGAGCTACTTTTTAAGCAAGACAATGACACCCGTGCTCTCTGATTATGTTGACAGATTATTGACAGATAATTTTTGGTTTTGTTTTTGAGAGTATGTGGGGTTTTGCTCAGTATACTATGGCTGGATTTATCATATACTGTATAGTATCACTACATAGTACCAGAGTTAACTTGTCCTTCCATGCTATACTCTGGTGCCTCTGTGCTCTTTGATAAATGTAGGCTCCATTGGGTAATTTCTTCCAGAGGAGACCAGTTTCATCACAACTGAAGACTTTGGGTGGCAGTTTTCTTCTTCCTCAACTCCTTCAATTCTGCCAGAAGTGTCGCAGCAGCTTCTTTACTAGTAGATTGTCACTCCAGTAATTTTTATAATTCTTACTAAAGACCTACTAACCATTTCTTACCTGTAGTAAATGGCTTGGTGTCACTTGTTCTGCAGGGTCTCTTAGGCTAATGCCTTGTGGTGCAATACCTTGTCACCATTCAGAGAATATTTTCAATTCCTGTCTTTCACTCAGAGATAATGTCTTTTCTGTCTTAACTAAGCACTTACCACACACTGCAGCCTATCCTTTGCAGTTTCTTGTTCAACAGAATCAATAGCACAAACTTCTTTTTTCTTCTTCATAATTTAGTAGAAATTCTTCCTTGCCATTGAACTTAGCAAACTTAACATACATTTTTTACTTTCCCAATCAAGTCCAGAATATTCACTTTTCCACTTAAAAACATATATATATGTATATATGTATATATATATATATATATACAGGAGATTGAACTCAGGACATTCAACCACTGAGCCACATCCCCAGCCCTATTTTGTGTTTTATGTAGAGACAGAGTCTCACCAAGTTGCTTAGCACCTCTCCATTGCTGAGGCTGGCTTTGAACTCGTGATTCTCCTGTCTCAGCCTCCCAAAGTGCAGAGATTACAGGCTTGTGCCACCGTGCCCAGCTTTAAAAACATATTAAAGCTTCTTTTTGGCACATTCAAACTGTCAGCTTCTCTACTGTACTTTGGGTGCATTATTAAGTAAAATAAAGGTTATTTAACACGTCACTGCAATATCATGACAGTTGATCTGGTAATCATGACATCCGCTAAGGACTAACAGGCATATGGCATACTTAGCATGGATATGATAGACAAAGGAATGATTCACATTCTAAGTTGTACAGAGGGTCAGCACAAGAGCTCTCTCCATGCTCTCTGGAATGTTCTGCAATTTAAAACTTATTAATTATTTACTTCTAGAATTTTCCACTTAACTTTTCAAATTGTGGGCGAGAATCAGTAACTGAAACCACAGAAAGTAAACCTTGCCGTCTAAGGGGACTACTGTACTGATTTCATTGGTGTATTTTTTTTCCAATTTTAACATGTTTGAATGTGGACAATTTATAACTATCATCCAGGAGGAGATGTAATATAGTTGTCGCTGCCTAACTTTGTAAAACAAAACTTATATAGTAGATATCAGATGTGTGGATAGAATTGCTGAGAAAAATAGTGGAGCATTTTTCTAAAAAATACTGAATTACCAATGCTCATGTCACCAGAGAAGATATGTATGTGGAAAAATCAAAGACATTGATAACTTCTAGTCAAGAATGTAAAGACTGAATATTTAGTTTTAGAATACCAAGAAACTTTTCACTTATATTTTACTTTTAATGTTTGCCGAAGACAGATACATATGCAAGCTATTTCAATGAGAATTAAAAAAAGGCTCAAATTGAGATAAAACTACTGGGCCATTGTTATATTGGCAGAGATGTTTTACCTTTTCTTTTAGTGTACATATAATGACTGCATACATACTATAGATGGCATCTTAGATTCAATACAACTCGCTATTCTGAAAATTTGGCCCTGGTCAGGCAGAAATTAAAGCTTATCTAGAGACACTTAGGACTAGAATGGGAAAGACTGAGTACCCGCTTCAAAGAGAGCAGAAACCATTGCCTGAGGGCCTGAAGAAATCAGGTAACCATCCAATATTCTAATATCTGTGTGCAACTAGGTCCACATGCTTAGTCTAAGGACCAAGCATGGTTTATCTTATTCCCTGAAAGGATTGTAGCAATAAAAGCTATTTGTCACTGGATTACCCTGTCCACTATCATTTTCTGTGACTCTCTGATGCATAGATATTTTACCTGGCAGAGAGAACAAAGCCTTAGTGTTGAGATATGATGTGAGAAGTTAACTTGCTATGGGAAAGTTGGAAACCCCAATGAAATTTGAAAAACTAAACTTTTTAGTATTCAGTAAAATATAGTTTTTGTGGCTGGGTATTTGGTTCAGTGGTAGAGCCATTACCTAATATATACAAGGTCCTGGTTCAATGCCCAGAAACACACACACACACACAACACACACACACACACACAAATACAGATTTTGTGTTCTTTTGAAAACAGCCATATTGACCATATTGACTTTTCTGGATCTATAATAGAATCAATTATGTAAGCTGGCTTTGTTTTTATTTCTTGATTGTTTGCTTGTTATTTTAATAGTAATATGCAAATAAAATGAAATGAGCCATGTTTCACATCTAGGACAATGAGGTCCAAAGCAAGCACAGACTCTTAGGAATAGTAAGATGATCCTGAAGCCAATTATTCAGCATAAGCCCAAGGTGACAGAACTGGAGCAAAACCAACCTTTTGCCTCAAGCCCTACACCCTGAAGATACAAGAGAGTGTGCAGATGTTAAATGGATGTGGACTTGGGTACTTCAGTGGACATTGTCTTACCTTGCAATAGTAGCAGTCTTACCAATATAACTTTTAGGAAATGGTAGACTGATAGCAAAAACAAGATTTTTAAAAATGCAATTGTATTTTCAGTAAAAAAGATATTGAGTTCTCTAAACTCAATCTACAATGACATGCTACTGAGTCTAAATCAACTGATAAATACAAAGAAAATCCCAATTATTTAAATCTTCTTCAACATCATATAATTATGATTTACTTTAAAATAAGAATTATTTTCTTAATTTTCTTTATTTCAAACTTAATTTCACTGATTATGAAATTTAACATAATTTGTAACATCTATTCTTACAACATTTCCCGGATATTTTATTTGGTTAAAACCTTTGACCTCTAAATAAATCCCACATCCTCTTTTCTAATAAAAGTATCATGGACTTCAAATGTTCTTACTTTAAAAAATATTTTTAAACCTTAAAACTAGAGATGACATTAATACCTATAAAAAGCCTTGCTAATTCTTTAGCATCTCTAAATTTTAGTAGTCAAAATTACCTATTTTACTCAACCTTTTTATCAGTCATCTCAATGACAAGGAGACAAAACAAAGGAAAATAAAATTTTATAAAATTATTATAATACTTCATTTCAAAAAGGAATAATTGAAAGTTATTTAAAAGCAATTGAGTTACATCTACTTTATTTTTTAAATAGAGGATTTGCTTTAGTGTTGATAACAAGAAAATGTTTAAATGATTTAAGCAATTTTTAAACAGTTTACTTATCTTTTCAAGTTCATGCAAATCTCTTTTCCCTTATTAATATCACTAGATTTCATCTCATTATTTATTCTCTACCTTTTTGCAGTACATAGTCAGCTCATCTCTTCCACGTGAAACAGATATCAAAATTGACAGTCCATTCATTTCATACCAGTTAATAGCAGAGTTCTAAAATTTATCAGTTTGAAAGATATTCCTTTAAGGCAGACATTTAGGAACAGTTTATGAATGCATGTGAGGCTAAGAAAGTAGAAAAGTTCCTGGAACTGAGCACAGAAAATCTTCTCTATAAAGTTCCTAGAACTGAAAACAGAGTTGGTGGTGGTTGTTTAATTTTTGTTTGTTTGGTTCGGGACCATAATTGCAGTCAAACAATTTTATATTTTACTATTAATTTATTTCTTGTCTAACAAACGTAGAGTAAAATAATATATAAGAGGGGCTGGGGTTGTGGCTCAGTGGTAGAGTGCTTGCCTAGCATGTGTGAGGCACTGGGATCGAGTCTCAGCACCACATATAAATAAATGAATAAAATAAAGATCCATCAACAAATAAAAATACTTTAAAAAAGCACATTTTAAAAAATATATAAGGCCAAATTTAAACAAATAAAAATCTACAATTCTTTTTTTTAAATATTTTTTTAGAGATTGATGGATCTTTATTTTATTCATTTATTATTTATACGTGGTGCTGAGGATCGAACCCAGTGCCTCACGCATGCTAGGCAAGCGCTCTACCACTGCGCTACAGCCCCAGCCCCAAAAATCTACACTTCTTAGAAGGTTAATTATTTTGAGATATTTCGAGATAATCAGAAACTTATCTCACGGTAGCATAACTTTTGAGCATTCAGGAAATTATAGGAAGTGTTGAATAGATTTGACTTCCAGTTCTTATTCTACCATTTAAAAGTGGAATCAAAAAGTTACCTGTTAACTTCTCTAAGGTTATATTTCCCATCCTTTAGATGATAATACTCAGCTTTTAGTGATCCAGGAAAGAAAAGTGATGAAAGCTATGATCATTGCTGCTTCATAAAGATGTCCCAACTATAGAAGTAAAATGCTTCAGGTGTATGACTCTGAAAGATACCATCCAAGCATAGGCATGACCCAAGAACATTCAGAAAGATGCAGATTTGTGCACATGTGCTTGGAGTATATGCTGACCTAAATGCAAATATGAGGGCAGCTTTCTGCCTGAAGACTCACAGACTTCTGTGAAGGTTACAAGAAGAAATGGGCTGTAATACTTCTGAGTTCTAAAATTTCTTCAAGGAGTTGGGTTCAGCATTCAGTCCTCTGTAATTCTCTTTCAGAAATATAGTGGTCGAGCTCTCAGGCAAACTGGACAGAAGCATACCCTCATAGTGACTTCTACCTAGCCCCTGCATCTGAATTCCACAGTCAAATTATACTGCTGTGGATGTATCAGATCCCAGAGTCAGGGACTACTGCATTTTTTTTTTTTTTTTAGTATTCTTTGCTGCTCAAAGTTGAGAATACTGAGATTAACCTATAAAATACATTTTTTTTCTATTGTGCTTTATTCACCTAAGTGAGAATCATTTGATGTTTCACTCCTCTGAGAACAAACCAGACAGAAAATAAATGATTTTCTGACCACGCCTGCTCATATCTGTAATGACATAAGACTATCTATGCAATGGGAAGCATCTTATTCAATCTTAAGATCCATAAACCCTTAGGAGCAGGCTATGTAGAGATGTACACAGAAATCTGCACTCACACAGATAACAGAGTGCCATCCATTTCAATAAAATGACTGAAAATTTGGGAAAACAACTCTAGCTGGTATATTTAATAATTATGAGATGACAGATGTATTAACAAATAAAAAGGCATCTGACCAAGTTCTGCCTGAGTTTGGCCTTCCTTAACATAATAAGCAATATGTTCTTAAATCTCATAATACTTTTCATATCCTCAATAGTACTTCAATGTGTTTCTCATATTTTGATAATAGTTAAAGGTTTAGAATAATTGAATTTCACTTTTACCAAAACACATTAAGTGCTTATGGCTGTAGATAAACAGTTGGAACTCAGGAAAATTTACACAAATCATAGCACCAACGAAGAGAAAATAAAGGCATAGAGAAATTATTGTGTATGGTACCACATATTCCAAATTTTTCATTTGTATCTCCAGTATCTAAAATGCTCAAACATAAATTTTTTTCAAATAATGCCAAACTGGACCTATCCTCATGTATATTTATTTCCTTATTCCTCAAATACTTAACATTATTTTTCTTTCTTAAACATTTACAATATTCATGTTTTAGAAATAGTAACATATCTGATCTGGAGGTACTATACCAGAACCCATTGGAATGTTTGATAAGTATCATAAGTACTTACCATAATGGTAATAAGTGTATGTAAAAGCAACCAACTTGCACTCCTTTACATTGAATACAACATACCTCACCAGAAACTTTAGAAGAAATGCTTAATTATATGCACTTTTATGAGAACTAAGAGGGCTCTTGCTTTAAGGAACATTTTTACATAACAGATTACACTTAGAAATCTAAGTGCAGGAATTTCAACAATTCAAGTTGGCAACACTTCTTCAGGTAGATTTTATTGTTTTCCATAAGAATCTTACTAGATGGATCATATTATCTTTTGAAGCAAAAAAATCATCTCCATGCTTGTGTTTCCTGCTTTGTGTTTGATTTATCAATTAAGTATAAAATCTGTTATAACACTTATTTCCAATTGGTTCCCAAAACCAACATTTATGATTTACAAGTTTGAATTCAGTGACACAATTACAGAGAACATAATTAAAGCAAATAGAAAATAAAAATTGACTTGATTTTCTCAAAATATCAGGTCAGAAAAAGTAACACAGATGCAGCTGTGCTGCTGCATATTTTTGTATTCTTTTTATTGTCTCCTGTTTAGTAGAACATCTGCTTCATTTCCCAAACTACTAAAGAGGCTTCAAACCCTAATAGACTCCACACTGAGTTTTATGGATTGTATTAGTTGAGTTCTTCTCTTCTCTTTATTCATCTGAGGAACATCTTTCTCATAAATCAGGGTTTAACTAGACAATTTGATAGGGTGATTGTTGAAATTCTCATTTATAAATCTCTCAAACTTTTATTTGAGATGATTCTTTCCTTTTAAAACTTAAAACTTCTTGCACAAAAAATACCCATTTATTCAAATAATAAGATGCTTGAAGGAACAAACTCTTAAAATTTAAAGAATGGTTCGTATAAATATACAAAGTTCAATGAATTGGCATACATGTAAATGCCTATGTATTTGTTTCACATCTGAGTGCAAGAGAAAGGAATGACATCTACATGAAAGCACAAGCCATATATCTATTTAATTAAGCATGCACAGCATTTTTTTTTAACAATTACTATGGTAGAGTGCAAATATACTTAGTTTGTGTTAGCATAGGTTTACATAAATTAACAATAAATGTAGGGCCTAGTGTGTTAGCATTATTTTGGAAAGTACATAATTACCACAAATCTTAAAATTCATACCAATGAAACAAAAACGAAGAAGAATGAACAGTGATATGAAGAGTATACAAATATACATAGAGAGAAGGTTATAAATGTGAACATATATACACAAACATACTTATATACTTATTGTATATGTATTATAAACAGTATGTTTTGTAAAAGGGAAACTACCATTTAGAAAAAAATATTCAAATTTGTAATAAAACCTCCCTGACGTGAACAAAGACTTCATATTATCATTATAAATCCATGTCATTGATTATAAACTTTTTGAATGGAGACTTAGGCATATCTAAGTGAATACAAAGAAATAAATTAGCGACTAAATAATGTTGTATACAAATGTATCTCCTAGGGAGTAAAACAAAAGTCAGACTCACTCCTTCACTTCCTCTCCATGTGAGGAAGAAGGTGTGTCTAGAAGCAGTGCATCATTATTTTACATGAAATGTTCTCCATTTTGAAATAGCTGGGAAGTTTTGATGACACAAAGTCCCTTGTATGGTCATCAAGGTACACTGGCATTGATAGATGATCCAGTTCAGTCAAAGATATCCCATTGGGTATGGGCACTGTTTCTGGGGTGAGCTTGTGAACTACTTGCTTGATCAGAGAGAAGTTACAGAATTCTATATAATAGCTAGAAATAATAAAAAATGAAGAACATGTTTGTTCAAGACAGTGTGAAGTATAGATGCAAAATCTGAGACACATATACTGATTCTACCACTGGTAGAGGAAGCAGCCAGGGAGCAAGGCCCAGAAACAAAACTAGAGAGAAATAAAAAACAAACACAATTTATCTTCAAAATTATGCAAAAATATCAAAACTTTCTAAAACTATGTTAAATAAAAGGCAGAGTAAGTATACTTAATTTCATTTATTTTTCAGATAATTGGATGTGAAATATAGAATTGAACCTTCAGGGGTAGAGAATGAACAAAGAGACATTTTTGTCCTCTCAATGGGTTGATTTTATACCAAACAAATTATTGCTTTGTAGTATTTTTAAGTAAAATATTCATTCAAAATTCTCCTTCAAATTCAAATGTATTTACTGAATCCACACTCTTATGAACATTAGCATCATGAATAACTTTCTCAAGTGTCTTTTCAGAACCCAGGCTCTGCAGCCAGGCCTCTGGTGGCCCAAGTGACAGCAGCAGCATAAGGCTGCACATCTTCCATAATCATCTAGACATCAATTTATTCACCTGAAAATAGATAAAAATAGTACTATTTCCCCACAGGATTGTGTAATTTTTAAGTAATGCAATGTATCTATTACTCATAAAATAATCTCAATCCATAGGAATTATTCAATAAAAGTTGTTAAATTAGTAGTATCTCCATAATGACATCTAAGGGGTATCATTCTGATCACACTTTGTTCCCTGTACCTAGCAGTAACATTTGGAGATCATTATCATTGGAGTTATTAAAGAATTTAAATATTTACTAACATATATATTACTGATTCTAATCATTAAATTGTCAAATGCAGGTTCACATACCTCTGATATGACCTATTGGTATTAATTATGAGTTTGCTCTCTTTAATTTTTCCCCCTCTCTCTCCATCACACACACACATACATGCACACAAGCATAGATATTACATGTATGTGTTCCAACTATTGATATTAATTTTTTGACATTGCCAGTTTTTGCTGAAAGAGTGCACGATGTTCTTATTTGTCTTCTTAACAATGTAGGGGTATCTAACAGTGCAGTAATATGGAAAACTGAAATTTCAAAATGCTTAATACTTGGATAGATGAAGTTGTTCATTTTTGTACCTCAGATTTTTGTAGAGAGTAATTACTTCAGAAACATCTTTTTCTGTCTAAATATTACTAAATGTATTATCCAACTTACTAAGTGTTTTGAAAATAGAACTATTTTAGTTCAGATATCAAAGAAATGTAAGATTTGCTCTGCTTTTCAAGACTGGCTCCCTGAGTTTGAAATGTGGCAGCTGTAGAGACTCAAAGAATCACAGTTAAAATGTGTTTCAAACTGACTTGAGGTGTTAAATGCATTTTTTTTAGAAAGCTTAAACCAACATACTAAGCAAAGCATATCTTCAGAATACATATGAGAGGTATGAATCTTACTAGACATTGTCTACATATATCCTGCATGTTTATAATGTATATATACACCCATGTAAATATAGGTGTGTGTGTGTGTGTATGAAACAGGGAAAAAGTAAAAAAAGAAAAAATCATAAAATCATAAGGAAAATAATTATGCTTTGAACAAATCAAATAGTGTTTTCAAAGTCATAATTTATAAGAAACAAAACTTCAAAATAAATTTGTTATAATGTTAAATAACTTAGTGTATGTTAAGATGCTATTTCCACAAAAATATTAAATATGGTTTATTGAAAATTGAATTGTTTGAATTTTGTATGTGGATAGTCAAAATTTTCAATTGCAAATATTCCCTAGATGACCTCTATTTTAAATACTTGTAAAAGGTAGTATATAAGCTTGCATATAAAAATAGTAAGTAGTTAAAATGTGGGTTAAGTAGTCAGTATCCTGGGGTCTATGTAACCTATTAGCTGTATCACTTTAAACACGTTACTTAACAACTATAGCCTCATTTTTCAAAACTGTAAAATATAGCTAATAGTGATACTTATATTGTTAGTTATTCTGAGAATTTAAATAACACATAACAAACTTAAAAGTGTATTTTTCAAACAATATATATTTTTCAGTCTAAAATCTATATTCAACTGGCTATCTTATATTTAAAAGAATATTTTTAGCTAAACCTGGCAAACTTTTGTCAGCTCTAAGGAAAAAGCATGAGCATATTATGAGAGAATTCAACTTACATAAATTAATTTTTCAATATACATGCATTGCATACACATAAATTTGATTCTTAGAAACCTTTATATATTAATTTATAGGAATTCCCATTATACATCATCAAAAAACTAATATTTTGTAAGTGTGATTATAATACAGTAACATCAAGCAAACACATTCTTGTTCATGGTTTTTTAAAGAAGGTGAGTTTAAAGAAAAAACTATTCTGTGAGGAGCAAAATTCATTCATAAAACTAATCTCAGAATTGAAGTTGCATGTGTTTACAAAAGTGGGATGGTAAGAATGGTGCTAAATTTGATACTTAACTAAAGCTCATCCTTCAAATCCAGTATGAGCTCTTTTGTTTGGAGTGAAGGAGTACCCGGGATTGAACTCAGGAGCATCATGTCCTCATTCCTATTTGTATTTCATTTAGAGACAAGTTCTCACTGTGTTGCTTAGCACCTTGCTTTTGCTGAGGCTGACTTTGAAATTACAATCCTCCTGTCTCAGCCTTCTGAGCTGCTGGGATTAGAGGCGTGCGCCAGCGTGCAGGGCTCCAGTATGAACTCTTTGATGAAAGCTCCATCTGCAACATACAATCACCTTTTTAAACCTATGTTTGAGATTTGGATTAGGAAGTATAGTTGACAGTGTGAAATGCACATTGACCTAACCTATCACCATCCGTGTGATGTTTACTCAGTTTTCCTGAATTGGGCGATGAGTCAGATTAGAAATATTGAAGGTATAAGAAATTTAAAGAAATAAAGACAAGACACAGAAATAAATGAAAAGAAGTGGCGCAGTGGGGTGATCCAGCTCTGATGGAGGGAGACTTACTCTAACAACAAAATGGAGCCCGTGCGCTTTATTTAAATGAGTAGGAACACCAATGAGTTTCAGTGTGGTGATGAACTTCCTGAGGAAAACATTATGAAGATAGCAAAAAAAAAAAAAAAAAAATTAGGTGAGGATTAACAGTTTACACTCTCCTCTATTTAAGGGCTGCTGTGTTTGAACCTAGGACTATCTGAGCCAGTGGTCTAGTCTTTGGCATAATCTGAGCAGTCTCGAATTGGTGGAATTTCATCCGGAGTTCTCAGAAAAGCAATTCCCCTGCCTTGAAATGGCTTAAACAAACCCATAATTCATTCATGACCCCCGACACTAACCCCTGTCTTTACATTTAAAAGAGCACGAGCAATTATGGAGTCAGAATTGAAGTTTCTTTTTTGAATTCATAGAGTAGGAAAGGGAACTAATTCATTTAATTAGCTGCTGTGAACACGCAAGTCTTATGTACATACCCAACATTCAAAATTATCATCTGAGATCAGCTATAGGTAAAGATCTGATGAATCAACTACAGTTATTATATGAGTACTTCAGAAATTGTCCGATTATTTATTCATTATTTTTTTATGTTTGAGGACTATATGAAACTCCCAATTTCATCCATTTTTTAGCAATTATTTGCTTACTGGATTCTCACTATCCCTGTAACTCCAGTTTCTGGTACTTTTCTTCACTTTAATACATAAATTTAACACAAATCAAATCAGTGGAGTTAAAAACCTAATTTAACTTATATAAAACTTGACTACTGTCATTAATAATTTCCAGTGGGCCTGCTACAGGTTTATAACATTAAGGTAATTATTCTAATTGCATGAGTAACTTTAATTGTTAGTTGATGTCTCTTCTTGGTGCAATTATATGGAAAAGTGGTATCAGATAATCAAAACAATTAAAATGGTTAATGTAATTGTTGAAAAATGGAAATTAGTCCTCAGAATTTTAATAAGCCTTAATTTATGTTCCAAGATATATTTAAAAAATTTTATATGAATATTCATAGGAAAAAAAGAAAAGAAACAAAGAGTTGTTTATCTCATAATCAAAGATTAAAAATATCCTAGTTTTCACACAGAAAGACGAAACTAGTGACCCATAGTAAGTAGAACATAAAATTTGTATCCTTCCTCCAAAGTAGTCATCATTTTAGAAATAAAATCTCACATTTTAATTTAGTTTCTATTGCAGTTAATGATACACAACAATAGTGACTTATTTTGTTGAGCAGTCAATCTGTGGTCACTTAAACGGAACAGACATAACTATAAGATCTATAACTATGACTTTATTAGTACCCTGTCCTGATCAATTAAATGAATTAAATTCAAGAAAAATACAATTATCAGCATCATAAATATGTTAACAAAAACAATATTTACTAAATGTTCCTAAAGTTCCCTGAGATAATCTCTCAAGTTTAAACATTTAAAAATCCCTCTTACAATTATGTTGCCTGTAAGATAGCTTCTAGAAGGTTTCTCTTAATGTCTCTAATTTTAGTATTATTTGAACAGTTGGAATGGAGAGTTGGGTTCTGTCTAGACTCATTAAAACAAAAAAGATGTTCTTAATAAATCCCTTTACCACGAATTTCCTATCTTTTCTAACTATAATTTCTTGGTCAAGTCACTGCTCTCTTTCAAAAAACACAACCCATTCAAGTTTTAGAAAGAATGTAAAGAGTGGGTAAAAATAATAAGAAAGTTTACTTTAAGGTCAGCAAGATCTCATAGCACGGAAGAAGCAGAAGAGGAGCAGAGCATGATGTTCTGGAAGAGTGCTCCCAACCACTAGCTGATGTCAGCCTTTGACTGGGATCTCTCTATTCTGCTTTCCTGACACCTGTTTCCTTTTGTGACTGTCCCCTTCAGTTTCCTCGGCTTATCTCCAAACTTTAGATCATGGTATTTTAAAAACCAGAGCATGAAGTAGCTTTGTTCTGTTCAATTAAAAAAAAAAATAGCACAACCTGTGCTTGTCTTAGACCAATAAGCATGACAAGTATGATCATGTGGTCACTGAGGCTAGGGCAGGAGAGTCTACCTAGTACAGTGCCATGAATTGAACTGCAGAAAGCTAATAGTAGCACTAGCCAAATTTGCATAGTAGTCAGACACTCCCATGTTTTGACTTTGAGTGAAGAGTTTTCTTCATGGTAAAATCAGAGAAGAGATTTTATTCTTGGTGCAAATATTATATTTGTCCTATGAAAAACCAATTCTCACTCCAGGACTGAGAATGAATTTGAAAGGAATAGATAGTATATCAAGGCCAATCAAGTGACTATTATTGTACCTCAGATGGAGGATAGTGATGATGGCCAGGGTGGTAATAGCAAAAATGAAGGAAAATGGGAAAATTTGAAAGCGATTTAGAGTCAAAGTCACCAAGGACTAATGATAAGGTGGGAGAAAGCATTAAAGGAGAGGGATGGGTATTTTTTTCTGATTTTAGTTGGTGGGATTGTACTATTCTCAGGCATAGAGATTCTTGAAACAGAGATATGGACTATATCTTCAAATTTGTTGAACACTTCTCAAGCATATTTCATAGCACAGTTCTAGATCTCAGGAATCACTTTATAACTAAAAGTCCACTAAGGAGCTTTGACATTAACAAATACTGTAATTATCATTTATGTATAAGATATTAGAAGCTTTGAAAATCTTGAGGTTGTTATAATCCCGGAAACCTGTGAATGCTCTTAAATGACAAACAAGAGTGTGGCAGATGTGATTAACTATCTCAAAATGAGATTATACTGGGTTATCCAGTAGGCCTTCTATGTAATCTTATGTGTCCATATAGAAAGGATGCAGAAAAATACTGGACAGATAGAAGACAATGTGATACCAGAAGCTGAATGGAAATGTAGCCACGAGCCAAATACTGCTGGCATCCACCTGGAAGAAGCAAGTGATGGATACTTCCCTACAGACTCCAGATTCCAGGAACGGCGAGGAACTGAGCAACTCAGTGAGACCTTGTCTCTAAATAAAGCACAAAAATAGTGCTTGGGATGTGGCTCAGTGGTCGAGAACCCCTGAGTTCAATTTCCAGTACCAAAAAAATAAAAAATAAAAAAATAATAGAGGAAAGATCAAGGTAGCTGAGGGAGAAGGGACAGGATATGAGAATAACAGTGGAATGAAACTGACCTAACTTTCCTATGTACATATATGAATATTCCACAATGAATCTCATCATTTTGTATATCTACAAGACACTAATTAAAAAAAAAAACTATAAGGAAATAGAAAAAAGATCAGTAGAATAGAAAAAAGGAAACAGAGTTGGGGATGGATAGAAATGGCGGGAGAAAGGTGAAGCACCAAAGACTGAATTAGCAAATTATATTTCATGCTTTATGATAATGTCAAAATTAATTCTAATGTTATGTATAACTAAAAAGAATGAATAAAAATAAACTAAAAGAAAATTTTATTCTATTTAGAATTTTCTCTTCACAGAAGGATATCTGCAGTTCTCACGCCCTGCAGAACCAAATCCTAATTGGTGTAAGCTTTTAGGCACATATAAGTCCCAGAAAAGTGAAGTTAATTTTTTGTAGAATTTAAAGGCCTAAAAGCAATATTAGCATATTATTGAAATTTAGATATTATATTTCTATTTAAATGAAATACATAAATATTTGGGTATATTTTTCTAAATAATACAAGTTTTATTGAAATTACCGACAGAATTGAAATTATGCTCAGTTTTGGCAACCATTTAAATAATTAA
This sequence comes from Geosciurus inauris, assembly GCA_004024805.1. Taxonomy (NCBI): domain Eukaryota; kingdom Metazoa; phylum Chordata; class Mammalia; order Rodentia; family Sciuridae; genus Geosciurus; species Geosciurus inauris. The sequence goes on from PVHX01003509.1 coordinate 93,650, forward strand.
TTGGCCCCTTTATTAACCTTACCAACATAGACCCAAACACAACAAACTTAGAAGCATTGCTCTTATAACAATAATTTTAAAAGTATTTATTATTTGAAATTTTTTTCAGGAGAACAATAGTATTTGGAAAATGTTTTCAATTGTTGTCGGACTCATCACCTCCTAAAAGTCATGTATAAATTATAAATGTAAGCCAGGTACAGTGGCACACAACTGTCACCCCAGGTACTAAGTAGCTGAGGCAGGAAGATTGCAAGTTCAAGGCCAGACTGAATGACTTAGTGGTAACCTGTCTCAAAATAAAAAAAATAAAAAGATTGGGGATGTAGCTCAGTGGTAGATTGCTCCTTGCTTTAATAGCCAGTATGGAAGATATTAATAAATATGTACATACATAAATAATATAAAATAGCATTAAGCTATACCTAAAATACTTTACATCATGTAGCTTTTGGGCAACAAATCATTAAGACTTCAATAAGTTTTCGTGTAACATATAAACAATAAAAGTAAATGGATAAATTTATCATGGGCAGTAAGTGAAGTAAGCAAATAGTTATTCTTGCAGGTCTAATATATGTGTTTGCAAAGGTCACATTTTTACGGTATTTTCTCAGCGCATATTCTCCGTAAGAAACAGCTAATCACAGAGAACAATTGCAGGAAACATTTTTCCACAGAAAAGTTTCGAGGAGATATTTAAAAACTGATAAATGACTATAAACGAGTTGAAGCACTAATGATAATGAAATCAAATACATCATTTGAGCTAGAATTTCTTACCTGTGTTCAGTAATTTCTTCTTAAGTAAATAATTGAATGGAGAGTATATTTCTTTCTTAATTTTATATTAACGGATGAATTTCACTCTTCATTGAATGTCGTCAATGGCTGTGTAGTATGTAGAAACTGAAACTAGTTATTCTAACATTGAAATATATATGCAGACATAACATGTACGTTGGTTCATGAAATTGTTTTCCTATTTTTGATATGAAGCAATATTCTGTATTATCAGATATTCAGTTTAAAACTTTGACTACTCAGATCTAAAATGATTAATCAAATTGATTTTTGTTTATAAAATATTTGTTTCTTCAAGAGGAAGTTAGAAATTAACTCATCATGGCCTTTTTATACATAAAGCTCATATAGGAGTTTAGGGAAGTTCTTAATTCTTTCTTCATCTTTTTAGTTGCATCATATTAGTTTTTTTCTTATTTTAACAATTCTATCACTATTGTCTTCTTTAATTTTTGTAAATTAATCCTCAAGTCATGTCTATAAAATATATGCAGATAGAGACATAGGTTGAAGAGCTGAAAAAGTATATGTAGTAAGTGTCAATAGTTTAGGAATATGGGAAAGTTTTATTTGAGAATTCCATGTACGTTCATTGTAACTTTTCTATGATTCTGAAATTGTGTCAAAATAAAATCAAATTTAAAACATTTCTTTGTTTAAAGAGATTGATTAGCAACCCAGCCCATCACTCACACACACTAGCACTCTACCAGCACCACTATCAAAGCTTCAGACATACAAAATGAATCTGGACACAATGTTTGTGGCAGGAACTATTACTCAACAATACTTTTCAGCCATTCTAGAGATGTAATATAGGTATAGTATCTTTTCATTTGTCCAAATTTAGCACAAAAGAGATAGGATATGGCTTATCCAAGTGTACTTTAATTCTGATAACTTTTTTTTTAATAGAAGTAAATTATGTACTTAAGTAATAATGCTTCTCTGAGTGGGTTAAAAAGTAAAAAAAACAACATGTACTTTTCTTGCATATCCTTTTTGTGATAGAATAGATGGAGCAGAGAAGTTATTAGGAGTCATTACAGTTGAATTCTTTTCATCCTGGCATGCCTACTGACTAATTGAATGATACTGTGGGACCACTTGAAATCTGTAGATTACATTTTCTCCATATGTATTGTAGGAGATATACACTTATATCAAATTACTTATAATATATTTTCTGTGAAAAAAGAAATATTATTTTTAGAATTTGCAATTCAGGCAGAAAAGCCTTAAATATTTTAGTCACATATTAGCATCACTTTGCTCATTCTATTCACACTTAAAGAGATTTATTTTCCAATAAGATTATCTTTTGTGATAGCCAAAACTGTAGGACTGTGGAATAATCCTACTATATTAGTTTCCTTAAGGTATAACATAAATAGTCTCTATGCATAACTCACTGAGTTTAACCAATTTATGTAACACTTACCACATGAAAAGTATTAAGTATAAAAAACAACAAATGGATCAATAACTTGGAATTTCCTAAGATTGTCTGCCATAGAGGACAATATGTAACTATATGCAAGCATGATTTTAAAATAAGATGCAACAGAGATGCAAGGAATGTGAAATGGATAAATGTCTGGAGCTCATCTTTTCTAGGAACTTTCTTAAACTTATTCCAATAGGTATGCTAAATGAAAATGGATTTTCCTTGGAGAGAAGCTGCTTGGGTAAAGATGCTGGACTGGAAAAGCATGACTGCATTTGGGTCATTTAACTGAATGAATTTGTAAAGTATCATTGGAACATTCTTTTTTACAAAATAATAGAGACTATTCTAAAACTGTGAAGATAATTTATGAACTTTATTAAAATTAATTGGAAACTTACAGAATAGCAAAAGAGTAAAGTAAATTCAATAGAAACAATTTAACCTAATAAGAAATTCCCAAAAGAGAAAATTTCTTTATATTTGAGTTTTTGCCCAGGTTCTAAAGATAGAGACATTCTTGTGTTCCATTCACTAAAAATAAACTAAAATGTATGGACTAAAATATATGCAACTAATGATTCATTAAGGTATGAAAAGAACTGGATATGGGCTGTGTTGTTAATTCTCACAATTACCTTAGTTTGTAGACTGTATCATTATTCTTGTTTTACAGCATAGGAAATTGAGAAATAGCAACAGAGTGATGCTTGGAATCAGGATGTTTAATTCCTATAGTGTTTAGTTTCCAACTTCAGTCAGCCATGAGAAACCTTGTAAGGACTCATTTCAGGTTAATAATGATAAATGCTGCTATGCTATCATGAAAAATATTTATAGCAAATATTCATAGCAAAAATCAGAATAGGCCAGTTACATTTGCTTATTTAATGCTACTTTCATGATGGCTTTATATTGGAGGAACAAATTAATGCATCAGATAAGCACACACAAAAACAATTTAGGTGTTTTATTTTCAATAAAAAGTTTTACTATTTCTTAAAACAGAAACAAATATGCATGTGTTTATTAATCCATTTGCCATAAAGACATAATGGTTATGAAAATGAATATTTCTGCCTTGCCAGAATTATGAGAAGCAAGTTGTAGACTTGAGGTGTAGTTGGAGAATGTTCAGTATTTGATACAACAGTCATATTTTTGTAAACTTCTGTTTTTTTACCCTAGAGATACTGTATTAACATGGTCAAATTTAATTTTTTGCAGTAAATTTAAAAGAAGACTAATCAACATTACTTCCTTATCTGCATAAAACTGACTTCTACAACTTTATTGCAAGTGAAAAAGAGGAAGAAATAGAGGATTTATTTAAGACTCTTCATATTCTCCGTATTTTTTCTAACTTTACATGACATTTATAACATATATTCCTGGCTTACCAGATTCAAATAACTGTTTTCATTTTCCTGGGCATAAGGAATACCACAATCCCCAGTCTTTGTTCCACTTGTTCAGGGCCATAATCATTGATAGCTGGTGAGTGGAAGGTGGGTGGAAATTATGTGTACCACTTACATGCTTTGCATAAAACATCCTAACAGCCTCTATACACTGTGCCTTCATGTGCCAGCTAGCTGGATACAGATGATATCCAGAGAGCTGTAGGATTGAAGAAGCCTGGTTCTTATTTAATTACTCTGATTAGAATTTTTCAGTAGCATTTCCAAGCTCAAATAGGGCTATGGTAAAGAGCATTCTGTTCATTTGAGTCACTGACAATTGGGAGCGATTTGTTTTAGAAACTAACACAATATATATTGCTGCCTTTTTGTTCGTTTCATTGATTTTTTAAAAAAAATTGGGGGAATTTTGTATCAAGTCAGCTTATGGAAGGAACTCAAATTCAAGAAGGGGCTCAAATGTGATGTAGTTATATTTGAAGTCATTTTATGACTGAATTAGTTAGATGTAAAGTATTTGAATTTATGTTCCTTTATAATCACACTTCTTTGTGTTCTTTCAAATCACTATGAAGCACAAACATTAGGGAGTGGTGCAGAAAGGCTCTTAATCTCTGAGGGGCCTTTTGAAAACTCACTTGTATATCTAAGAAAAATAGCATTATGTCTGTGAAGCTCAACATGAATTCAACAGAATATCTCACTGAATGTCTGAAAGCCTGCAGAATCTTAGGGAACATTCAGTGGCACCACCAGAGAAGCCTCCAATAAAGCTGCAACAGGCAGAGGAAAGTGGTAAAAGAGGCTAAAATGAGCTAATTTACTTGTCTCAAAATGAATCTCAAAAACCTTTCATGTTCTACTTTTGGGAAGAACAACAGATCATTCTTTTCTACATCCCACAGGAAATTGTTAGGTCACATCTAATCAGAAAGTGTGTTATTGATAAAGGTGATATTGGCTAGAATACCTGGGCTAGCTCTGATTTATTTAGAAGAAAATCATGGAATCTATAACTTTTTCTTAGGTCTACTGAAAAAAAAGAAAGATCTATGGCTAATGAAATGTCAAAAAAGCAGCATCTCTAAGGGTTTGACTCATCCCTTCCGAGTGGGAGAGTCAACACCAAGCTTAGGACTTAAATCCTTTCACGAGCTGAGAGCTTTGAGTTGTGAAGAATACTTGGATTTTTTTTCTTTATCTTTCAGTCAATCATGTTTTTCTTCTTTTCTTAAATGAAAACTATTTCTTCCTTTAAGGAATAATTGCATCTGTGGACTTTGGGATTGCTGTGAAATGATGATGTGATGTCCTGCCTTTTATCTGTCTATATAAGTGGTATGCATGTATGACTTTTGTCAGATTATTTAAGTGGTCCTGAGTGACACTAAGAAAGTTGTATGTGCTTGAGTTTATTTTTGCCTGTCAACATTTATTAACTTTAATTATCCCAACCTTACTTTCATGTACAGAACTACCTTCTCATTCAATATAAACTGAATTTATTATTCTATTGGTCATCAAAAGAAATATAATCAGGGAGAAAAATAAATTAAATAAGCATCTCTTTAAGATGATACCATGCATGATACATTTTTAAAAAGTCTAAGAAATGAGATTGAATGATCAGGATTTGCATCAGATCAATTTTCCTACCATTTTGATGAAACTGAGCTGCTATTTAAAATTTTTGAACCTCAGTTTCCCCATCTGTTAAACTAAGATTAAGACTCCCTAGTGAAAATATCATAATGTAAATGAAGTGATAGTATATGTAGAAGCACCTACACACAATGAAGTTCAGCAGTAAGGTTAGAGATTTAAAAATTTATTATTTATAAAATAATAAGTATACCCAAAGAATATGGAGACTGTTATGGCAAGATGAAGGTCATTATTATTTTGAAATATACCCCAGTTTGGCTTTTTTGTAGAACAGCATACTAATGTTTAAATATGTTTTCAGTAAATCACTATAGAATGTATAGTACATCGAGATTTTCAGTGTCTTTTCTAAATTCTTGCTCCTTTGTCTATGCTAAACTCAGGAATATTTGAGGGAGAAATAAAAATCTAAGAAAATATGCAGAGCATTATTTAATGAATATTAGAAATCTGATTTCAAGAAGAACACTTCCTTGAGTATTGACTGGTATGTAGCATCCACTTAAAATGTCATTTCAACTCTAAGACAGTTTATATTGAGTATTAATATCTGGATCAAAGCATATTTTATAGGGAAATAATTTATGATTTTTGTAACATACACATTACTGAATTTCCTTGATATTCATTGTGTTCATATTTTCTCAGCTTTAGTTCAGGGTCTCACACTATTTATATCCTACTCCACAGCTGAAGCATACCCCAAACTCTAGGAAAATTCAATTCAACATGCCAAACCATCATAGTGTTTTGCTTTGAAAAACAGAACTTCTTTCCTCAGGTACATGGCCATGGTTTGAATATGGTTTGTCCTCTCCAAAACCATGTTGAAATTTAATCTCCATTAGGAGATTTTAAGAGGACCAGATTGAACTTTGAAGATGTGATAAGGGCCCTACCCTCAATAGTGAACTAATATTCATGTGATTAATGGTTTAATGTACTAATGAATTATCTTGAAAATGGTTCTGCTAAAAAAGCCAGTTTGTCTAGTTTCTCATGCTCTCCTTGTCTCTCACTATTAGATGCCAGCCAGCCTCAAGATTACTAGCAAGAAGGCCATCAGCAGATATGGCTCCCCAATAGTGAATGAGAACTGCCAATCAAAATTAAGAGAGAGAAGGATGGCATGAGATACAATGCAAAGGGAATAAGCATAATTTAATATATTTAACATTTTTCAAACTAGGTAAATTGTGAGATAAGGGTTTAAGGGCCACTGCCTTTGCATTTATTATCTCATTAAAAAACTTAATTGCCAGTATAGTATTCCTGTAATATTTTGATTTTCTTTGTTAACATGTTTGAAATTTTGTTAACATCATAATTTAAAAATTATTAATGCATTTTTAGTATCTGTTTTGGCTTTCACATTTTTTAACGTGGTTTACTCTCATGGAACAGGGTTCCATGTTCTTTCCAAAAGAATAATTTTTAATTTAGCAAAAAAAAGGAAAATAGTATTGAAATCCTATATTTCCAAAAGTTAAAACTCTGATATAAAATGTTTAAATAAACTACATTCATTTGGACAGATTGATCTGAACATATATACTACCTTCAGAGTAATCTAAAACTCAATGACAGAAAATTAACCTGAAAATATTAACTTTTAAATGTTAAAGTAAGTTTATTTGCATCCCTTCAGTCAATACATTAAGAATATAATCTCACCTAAGTACTGAGAAGTTTTTTCACCTCACAAACTTAGATCATATTCAATTTTTGAGTCAGTTACATGTAACAATAGAGTCAAGCGATAATTGGGAAAATTTCTTCAGTATCTCATAAAATTATATCTGTGTCTTACTTGCAAGCCCTGAGGGACTGCAGGTTAAGCAGGTAAAGATCTTTCCAGAGTGGCATTGGAGGTTGTTTAAATTGCAATTACAGTTTATAGCGCAGCTGTTAAAACCACCAAAACAAATGTTCAGAATGACCTTTTTCCACTTATCTAAGGAATTTTGCCAAACATTTAATTTGTAGGCATCTCACTTGGGCACTTTTCCAAATATAGACCTTGGAGTGAATTATCTCATATTTAGCTTTCACATACAAAATTGAATGTCTGTAGGTGACCTATAATATCAGTGGAGTTAACTTTGTTTCATGTTAGTGATACTTTCAGACATATAACCTTCATTTTAATAAGATAAAATAATTACAAACTCTCCCAAAAAAGAAGACACCTGCAATGATTTCTTTTTAAATGTCTATTAAGTTACTTTATTAATGTTAGGAATTCAATTTCTGACATCTATGTGTCATACTGGATAAAAACATTAAAATAGCATCACACATATCTACAACCCATGTAAATGTCAAGCGTCAAATGAACAGACTATATGAATGTCTCTGACAACTTGATTTAGCCTTATCTTTATCAATTATATTTTCAAATACTAAGAAGCTGACATTATACACTTCTTTTTTATATTCACGTAAATGTTGCAATTCAGCAAATAAGTGAATACTATGTGGAAATTATTTAGCTATTGGCAGTCTGGCTATCAAAATGTTAGTTCTAAATTATACCAAGGAAATTGGATAGGGTTTACAATGTGCTTGAGTTAATTAGCTATTCCTCTTTTAACAGGCACTGGGACAAATGATGAATACCTGGAAGCCTTAGCCTAACTAACCTCCTTAAAAGTAAAGTGACCTCTCTATATAACTAAGTATTTAACCAGAGATGTATTCTTTGACTAGCTACACCATCAGCATATTGGAATACTAACACTCAAATATAGAATCTAAAAATAAATAGAACCATGTCCAGACTTCAAATGCAAACTTTTGTAGAAAATGACATACAAATGAAAAATATATATATTGAAAAAAGTATTTTGTAGTGGTTAAAAATGAAGGCTACAGGGCCTCAGTTTCAATCTAGGCTTTACCACATATGAGCTTTTTGATCTTGGAAAAAATACTCAACTATTCTAATGTTAAATTTCCTCATTGAAAAAAAGGGATCATAATTGCTCCTGCTTTTAAATTGTTTTATAAAATAGTAGCAAATAATGGGGGTAAATGTAGAACCTGACAAATCCCAAGCACTGCAAAACCATAGTTATTTGTACAAGTAAAGTAAGAGCTAATAAAATGTCACTGTTCCTATGAAACAGCGACCCAATACTCACACTAGTTTGACTGCCAGAATAATATAAATTTCAGTACTTACATAGTCTAGGTAGCCCAATACATGTTTAGAGCATTAAAATTTTAGTAGCTCCAGGATCAAGCATCTGAGGATCTAGAATTTGATGCCCTTGGAAGAAGTGAGTGACACATGGAAAACAAGTGAAGTGAGAGGAAATATAGAATAATGATGCAAATCTTACTATGCTCCAGGCATTATCATCAAATTTAATGTGCATTTTTCTAATATTCAAAATCTGAGTTAGATTGAACTATTAAGATTCCCTTTTTCTACTGAGGAACGAGGATGTAGACAAGCCAGTTATGTGACTTCCAATGAATTATCAGTAAGGAAATTGGATGCACCTTCAGGTTTGTCTGCTCTTCAACTGACTCTTACACTTCACATCTATATATTATGGCCCCTTGTAATCAGAATTTGAGACATAAATTTGGACAGGCTGTGATTTAAAAAATAAGAATAAAGACCATTGGTCTAATAAGGGAGTATCATCTAAGTAATTGAATGGGAAAAGATAGGAAAATCAGCTTTAATGGATAACTATCTCAACCAATGAATCTCAGTGTTTGGAAGCTTGTTTGGGCTTTGTATAATGACAACTTAATTTGCAATTCCAGCTCTAACAATTTATTTTGAGGTAACATACATTGTTCTGGCACTTTCAACTTTTTTTAAAATCTTTTTTTTTTTTTTTTTTTTTGGTACCAGGAATTAAACCCAGGGGTGTTTATGACTTAGCCACAACCCAAGTCCTTTTTTATATTTTATTTATATTGATCTAGAGGCAGGGTCTCACTGAGTTGCTAAGTGCCTGATTAAGTTGCTAAGACTGGCTTTGAACTCAGGATCCTCTTGCCTCAGCCTCCCAAGTGGCTAGGATTACAAGCATGCACCATGGTGCCTGACAATTCCCTAAATCTTGGTTAATTTACTTTTAAAATAAAAATAGTAAGGTAACACTGAACCAAATGAGATTATGCATGTAGAACATTTAGCATGAGTTCTAATAAACAGTGATGTGGTTAGTTTAATAAAGGTAGTCCATACCTGAGAGGTGAAGCACATACAATAAAACTGAAGAACAAAATAAAGGCCTCTGTGAGCATAGATGTAATAGAAATTAACATAAGATAAAGATAAGATCACTGGCAATTAAGCCGTGCATGCCATATGTCATAGTTAAAGTCAAATAAATTCATATAGAGATGTGTTGGCTATAACAGCTTATTAAAAAAAACAAGGACCAACAGGTACATGAAAAAAATGTTCAATCACTAATCATAAAAATCAAATCAAAACCACAATGAAATATCATCATGCCCCAATAAAAATGGCTATTATCCAAAAGCCAGATAAGTAGTACTGATGAGGATATAGAGAAAAAGGAACTCTTATAAACTATTGGTGAAGACATAAATTAGTACAGTCATTAGGGAAAACATTTTGGAGTTTCTTCAAAACAAATAAATAAAATAAAAATAAAACTACCAAATAATCTCACAATCCCACTACTGGGTGTATATGTAAAAGGAATGAATCAGTATGCAGTATGTAGAAGAGACATCTGCATTCCAATGTTCTTTGAGAACCACTCACAATAGACAAGAAATGGAAATAACTCAAATGTCCATCAAATCAACTAACGAATGGTTATAGAAAATATGGTACATAAATACCATTGAATACTATTCAGCCATAAATAATAATTATGTGGCACTTACCTTTCTCTCCCTGGTTTATTTCACTTACATAATGATCTCCAGTCCCATCCATGTTGTCACAAATGAAAAGATTTTATTATTATTTACTGATTCATTCCATGAATGGAGAATGATAACCGACAATGAAAATGAGCAAATAGAAGAACTACACTAAAATAAAGGCCAATCAAAGGAGAAATCTAGTCAAGTTAAAAACAAAAATTAAATCAAAATGACTAGGAATACAAACCATATTTCAACAATAACCCTAAATGTGAATGGCTTAAACTTATCAATTGAAAGGCATAGACTGACAGATTGGATTAATAAAAAACATCCAACAATATGCTGCCTTCAAGAGACTCATCTCACAGGAAAAGGCTTCCACAAAAGTGAAAGGATGGGAAAAAACATATCACATGAACAGTGTAAACAAGCAGGGGTATCCATCTTCATAACAGATAAACTGGATTTCAAACCAAAGTTAGTGAATAGGAATAAAGAAGGATATTTAACACTACATAAGAGAATCATACATCAACAAAACATAATAATCATAAACATGCCCCAAATGATGAGACATCTAAGTATATCAAACAAACCCCTCTCAACTACAAGGCTCAAACAGACCAAAACACAATAATGCTGGGTGACTTTAATACACCCTCTCACCACTGGAGAGATCTTCCAAACAAAAACTAAACAAAGAAATTACAAAAATCAATAAAACAATCAGTAACATAAACTTAAAGACATATATAGAATATTCCATACATCAGCAAGAAAATAAACTTTTTTCTCAGCAGCACATTGATCCTTCCCCAAAATAGACCATATGTTATGCCACAAAGCAAGTCTTAGCAAATACAAAAAAGATAGAGATAGTGTTCTGCATTCTATCTGACCATAATGGGATGACATTAAAAATCAATGATAAAATGAAAAATAGAAACTACTAATACACCTGGAAACTAAACAACATATTGAATGATGCATGGATTACAGAAGAAGTCAGGGAGGAGATAAAAATATTCTTAGAGGTAAAGGAGAACTCCCATACAACATATCAAAATCTCTGGGACACTATGAGGGCAGTGCTAAGTGGAAAGTTCATTGCATTAAGCTCATTCATTAAAAGAATGAAAAGTCAACAAATAAATGACCTAACACTGCATCTCAAAGCCCTAGAAAAAGAGGAACAAACCAATACCAAAAGAAGTAGAAGATGGGAAATAATTAAAATCAGGGCTAAAATCAATACAATTAAAACAAAAGACACAATTCAAAAATTGACAAAACAAAAAGTTGGTTATTTGAAAAAAATAAATAAAATTGACAAACCCTTAGTCATCCTAATTAAAAGAAGGAGGGAGAAAACTCAAATTACTAAAATTCACAATAAAAAAGGAACTATCACAACAGACACTATTGAAATACACAAGATAATTAGAAACAATTTTGAAAATTTACACTTCAATAAAATAGAAAACCCCTAAGACACTGACAAATTTCTAGAGGCATAAGACCTACCCAAACTGAACCAAGAGGTTACTCATGACTGAAACAGATCAATTTCAAGCAAGAAAATAGAAGATAGCACCAAAAGCCTACCAACCAAGGAAAGCCCAGGACCAGAAGGATTCTCAGCTGAGTTCTACAAGACTTTCAAAGAAGAATTAATACCAATACTCCTCAAATTATTCCATGAACTATAAAAGAAAGGAACACTTCCAAACTCTTTCTATGAGACTAGTATCACCTTGATATCAAAACCAGACAGAGATACATCAGAGAAAGAAAATTTCAGACCAATATCCCTGATGAGCATAGATGCAAAAATTTTCAATACAGTTTTGGCAAATTGCATACAAAAACATATTTAAAAAGTAGTGCACCATGACCAAATAGAGTTTATTCCAGGAATGCAACGTTGGTTCAACATATGGAGATCAATAAACGTAATCCATCACATCAATAGACTTAAAGATAAGAATCATATAATTATATCAATTATAATTATGGTCACATAGACCATAATTTCAATTCTAGCCACTTACATACTTTGTGATCTCCAAAGCTAATTTATATTCTCTAAGATTCAATTTCTCTTAAAGATTCAATTTCTATAACTATAAAGCATATTAGCAATAATGATGCATAATTAATCTAATTCAGAGTTAATTTTGATGGTAATATTATAATTGATAACAATCCTGTCTAAATTTAATTGCTTTAGTTTATAAATACTTTTCACTATTGGATTATAAAAACTCCAGGTAGTATTGTTAATTAAAATTATGCTTGTTTGTATAGTAAGCATTCAATATATCCTAGCTCTTCTAAAAGCTACGACATGAGAACATTGTCCTTCAATTTATTCAACATACCGCAGCTTATAAAGAAAATAATTATGTAACAAAAGTTGTACTGATACCAATCAAAGCTAAAAATATTATTCAATATGTTCTATTTTAGTAAATGAAAAATAAATCTTGACTTTAAAAGCTCAGAGCAGAGCTGGGAATGTAACACAGTGGTATAGCACTTGCCTAGAATATGGAGGCCCTGAGTACAATCTCCAGAATCAGAAAAAATAAAATAAAATAAAAGGAAAGAAAGAAAAAGAAAAGACAAAAATATGTTGAGAAACTTAGAGCACAACTTCAAACAGTAGTAGGATTTTAGTGCTATATATGGAGCAAAAATACCTAAATTATTACACACTGGAGCACTCTGCTAATGTTTCTTTCTGTTTTAGCAAGACATCATTTGACATTAGAGTGCTGAAGGTGATTTATTGTGGACATCAACTTTATTTTCAGATATGGACTTTATTGAAATTTGCCTTGGTATTTCTCCCTTTATGGAAAGTCTCCTTCCTCTCAGGAAGGCTATGAAGAAATTGCTGACTATTTGTCATGTAAGATTCTTAAGTTATTTCATTCTATTGTCTACAAAAAACATTCTGTAGACAAGTTACAACTTAACCCAGAGTTTTTACTGCAGAGGGAAACCTTGGTAATGATAGAAATGAAAATATAATATGTACAATTACCAATTCTTGGACCAAAAAATAAAGATCCAAGCCAAAAACATAACACTTTTAAAACTAGAAATAAATATAAAGGAAAAGAGAAAGACTAAGTTTATTCCTAAAACTGAAGACAAGGACAAGGAAGCATTATGACGTTCAGCTTTCATTTGCAGTTCTTCTATCTCAAAGCATCATCACATACCGTAAAGTGGCATTCTGCAACAGTAGTGACGCACTTTCACATGTAATGGTGTAGGAAAGTGAGCCATATGAAAAAGCAGTAGGAAATCAATGTGCTAAAATAAAACTTTGAGGAAAGATGACTAACTAGGAATCTCACTGTGTGTAACCAAGAAGTTATTTAGACATAGCTAAATTGACATGTCAGTCATTTCTTTGTAGATTGGACATGGCTGTAATCACACACGTGAATTGAGCTCCTATAGCCTCTTGCATAATTGTATGATGGGATATGTTAGTGAAGTGAATCCATGGAATCATACAAGAGGAAGCCAAGTATACTTAGAAAAAGTTTCAACCATTTTGACAGGCCAAAATGGACAATTTCAGACATTTCCTGATAGTATATGAATTATTTTAAAAGAAAGAACTCAAGAAAAATAGTAATTTCTTACTTTTGTTGGACCAATATGGGTTTAGATTGGCTTTCACTTAATTTCAATACAAAACAAGCAAGAATATGCTTCAGGATTTTTTTCTTTATTTTTTGTTGTAATACAGTTAATTTTATTGATTGATTGATTAATTGATCCATTCATTCATTCATTCATTTATTGGTACCGCGGCTGGAACCAGGAGTGCTTAACTACCGAGCCACATCTCCAGCCCTTTTTTATTTAGAGAAAGGGTCTTACTGAGTTGCTTAGGGGCTCACTAAGTTGCTGAGGTTGGCTTTGTACTCTTGATCCTCCTGCCTCAGCCTCCAAACCTACTGGGATTACATGTGTGGGCCACCGCACTTGGCATGACATACGATAAATTTCAACTAGGTTTTTCCAAGAGAATACATTTAATTTTTCTCTAGTTTTAAAATACTTTGGTATTTTGATTACAATAGCTATTTTTTGTTTGTTTGCATTTGGGATTGAATCCACATGTGTTTTACTATTGAGCTATATCCCCAGATTTTTTTTTTAAAAGTCTTGCTAAATTGTCTGGGCTGACCTTGAATTTGCACTCCTCCTGAAAATTCATCCTCCTAAGTAACTGAGGTGAAAGGTGTGCACATTGGTACCCAGTTAGTTATGTACACTTATATACATATCACTGAATTTCCATAGGCTTTTGTTATATTTGGTAAATATATACCTGCCTTAAGACCCAATTACTTCTGGGCCTTAATGAGGGCATATATTTAACGGTTTAAGATAATGGTAAATAGCTTGCCAAAATAATTATACCTTGTTTTTTTTCACCAACAAGGAATGAATTTCCAGTTGCTCCAAATCCTAATCAAAACTTTGTGCTGTCACCTTCCTGACCTTCCTCTGCTCTCATGGGTATATAATAGTATCTGTGTGTTTTTAATCTGTATTTCTCTAATGACTAATCATACTGCAGTTTTTTTCATCTGACTGGATATTTATTTATGTATGTGGTTTTATGAGGTAGCTGTTAAATCTTTCTGGTTTTCAAATTTAGTTATTTCTCTTTATCTTATTGAGCTTTACATGATAAGCTTTCATATATTCTAGATGCAAAATAGTATTTCAAATATTTTCAACTGTTCTTTAGCTTTTCATTTTTTTTAACAGTCACATAGAGACAAAAAGTGAATATTCTCTCTCTCTCTTTATTTATTTATTTATTTTTGGTAAAGGGGACCGAACCCAGGGTACTTAAACACTGAACCATATCCCCATATCCCCAGGCCTTTTGTTTTGTTTTGTTTTTATTTTGAGACAAGGTCTCATTAAGTCCTTAGGGCCTAACTAAGTTGCTGAGGGTGGTCTCTAATTTGTAGAGACCTCAAGCCTTCTGGGTCACTGGGATTACAGTCCTGCACCATCACAAACAGCTGTATATATTCTTAATTGGAATGAAGTCCAAATTCTTAAGATCTGGCTATTTTAAATAGTTGAAAATTATTTTTATCAAATCTGTCTAAATCAATCTATTCAAATTCAAACTTACCATGTGCAGATTTTTATAACACTCACTTCTTTCAGACACTTTCAACCTGGTTAGCTGTACTTCACCTCACTGAGCCACAAAAACACAGACCTCTATTAGCAGTCAACACTCAAATGACTAATGAATTCATAAACCTCTATAATGAAAGCATTAAAGGAATGGAAGGTAAAATTATCCTGCTCCATTTCTTTATGCTTTATTCTCATTTTATTAGGCCCTCAATTTTAAAAATTGGTACAAGTAATAAAAAATAGGACCATTTTAAAGTAGTATAGGAAAAAGGTGTTTTAGCCATGCCAACTATTACAAGTAAAGAAAACACAGTAAAACAATGAGGAAATAAAGAGCAAATATGAATAAATAAGCACAAAATAATAATATAAAGAGAAAGTACATGAAATGCCTATACAAAAGACAGAAAAAAGTTTACATGGTTTCACAAAATTTAATCTGGAAAAGTTTACAAAGATATAGATATAGATAGATATTCAAATCATAACTTGCATAATAATATAAGCAAGTCCAAGAGGACTTAATGGGATAATTTTCAAATTAATGAAAGACCAACAACTAGATAACATGAGGAACATTCCTAAATCATTTTTTTTTTATTATTTATTTTTGGTACTGGGGATTGAACTCAGGGGTATTCGACCACTGAGCCACATCCTCAGCCCTATTTTGTGTTTTATGTAGAGACAGGGTCTCACTGAGTTGCTTGTTTCCTAAATCATTTTAAAGTAAATATATACATACACAAAAATTGTACAATGCAGTAGCCTGTGATGTTTTGATATATGTATGCATTGTTTAGTCAGGTGAAATTTTTCAAAATTCTTTCTACTAACATTTGGAGATATGCATACAGAAATCAGTGTCTATAATCACCTTGCTGTGCAATAGCACACTGCAACTATTTATTCCTATCAAACTGCAACTTAATACCCATTGATCAACATTTTCTTATATCTCCCTCCCTTCTACTACCTCCAACCTCTGATAACCATTGTTCTATTATGAAATAATTAAAAGATTAAAGTAAAGGAGGCTCAGAAATTAACTATTATTTTAAAATGTGTTAACACTATGCATTATGCAATGTGAGCAAGAATGTGATGAAACCAGCACATTTAAACATAGAATGTGATATGTGTAGTTATTTGAGGAAATGTTCTGCAATTTGTATAAAGAAAAATCATAGTATTCATATTATTTGATGTTAGAATTTATCTCTAGGAAATAATTCAAATGAAAAAAGGACTGCATCTTTTATAAATCCACATCTATTACAATAAAATAATTTTTAATATTAAAAATCCAAAAACAACAAAAATAAGGACTTCCAGTATGACCTTTATATTTGAAAACACCTATTTAATAAATATATTATATCAGCCTTGAAAGAATATTTATCAAGACCATAAAAAATGTGAAAAGTGATAAATAACACTGTAAAAATTTTACTATTCATACAATTATTTTACTTATTTCTTATGGCCCTCAAGCACCTAGATAAAATACTCAAGAGCACATAGTATTGTGGGTCCTAAATTCAGATAGTGTTCAGTATATAATCTGTGTAACCTTAGGTATGCTATTCATCTTGTTTGTTTCTTGGTTTTATAGCCTGCAAAATAAGAATAATAACCAGACCTACTTTTATGGAGTTCTTTGAAGATATAGATAAGCTTTAAGGTTATTACAAAATACTACCATTATTCCATTATCAGGATAATAAAATTGACTATCAGAAAAACATGAATTGCCTAAAATAATTTATCTCATAAGTGTTTGCAACAGAATTTGAATACGGGAATTCAGATTACACTATTGTCACAAATATCTATATCATTTCTCTTACTTAGTTACATATCTTGCCATCTTGGAAGAAAAATACAATAGCCTCTAGGAAAAAAAATGGCGTCATGTTTTTATTGCCCCAACTGAGCAATTGTAGTAGCAAGACTAAATATACCTTAAATAAATTATGTCTATTAAATAAGGAATTTCCTTGGCAAAAATGTCCTAGAGTAAACTTCCACAATTCACTTCAGTGTAGCATAAATTATTTTATAAATATACTTTCATTCATTATTTCATGTAAAGACATATCTGTCACTATTTTCTTGTTGATTTATTTCAATGCCTCAAAACTAATAATATTACCATCTCTCCAGTCATTTAATAGTTGTTGCAGTACATGCTTTATAATACAATAATGATGGAATGTGCAAATTTTTAACTGTATAAAATACAGAAACATTCAAGAAAAAAAGAAAAAAACAACATAATAAATAGAAATCAAGTGATTGCTATGATGGAGTTGGGCTATAATGCTAACTTTTAATATTTCTTTCTTTCATGATATTTTACTTTAATGGAAAGAAAAAGTGAACATGCACACAAGAGTAGGATAGGCTGTTTAGGTATTCATAGTAAATCATGCCTTCTAGCTGTCTATGTAGATTATTCTACTATGAAACTTTTTTAACATAATGACAATCATAGTGTTTAATGTATAATTTATTTTAATCTTATGCCCTATCAGAGTTGTTCATTTCACATTTTGTACAACTTTCCAAAATAAATGCATTTTGCTGCATAAAAATATAGCTCATAGAATATTTTAAATACATGGCTACATTTTATCACTATTACAGAATTGCTAATGTAGAGTAATTGTAGGATAGTTTCAAATTATCTTTTCTTTATTGTTTCAAGAGATGTATCTCTCAGTGGCAGAAAAGACTATGTTTATCTCAAGTAGGGCCCAATAAATTACAACCCTAAAAATGATATTGAAATAATACTGTCATGATCCATTTCACTTGTTATGCATAACAAAAATTGTGAGTTGCCTCCTCTGGATTTAATTGGTCATGTGTGGGAAGATATAATAATTGATGCAAAAGTTTGCTTAGGACAGAATATACCTTTTTCTAGAAGAAAAACTATTTGTAAGAAAATAGTATTTTTTAAACAAAGGTAAGAGAAAGGTATGATTCTAAAACTGAATATATATACATATATCTGTATATAAACATATATTAATGAATATATATATATATTTTAGGACTGATGATAATCAATACTTATACATACATCTCTCTATTTTTTTATGATCTATGTGACACTAATTATACAATGATGGAAATAATTGCACTTTCTACAACTCCAACATAAAATACTAGAAAATGCTGCACTCTACCCCCATTTTAAAACATTTGGAAAATACATAGTTATAAGTTCTAATATGAGATAAAAACAATATATTTATCAATTTAATATTGTGTACTATCTAGTACATATGATTAAATGAATTTTTTTAAATTCCCCTTTGTCCTATTAACTCCTGCCCTTTTCATAGCAATGATTTAATGTCCTTTTCAGGGCAATTATTATGCAAAAATAAAATATTAATTTATAGTATCTGTACATGAATAAGTTTGTGCATGTGTAACTGTTGACATCCTTTGGTGAACATTTACATGAGACATGAATATCTTCAGTTCTCTGACCATTCAGAGAGTTCTACACTATTTCTCCAGACTATCATGGTTACTAGGTACCTGATGTTCCTTCCAAGTCCCTCTCTATCCAAGTCTTTGGCCACATTTCACTTATAAATATAGACACATATCCACATATCTCTGGCCTTTTCTTCTTCCCTGCAAAATGAACACTCATGAGTGCTGCTAAAAGTTCAGGGACGATTTTCCTTCACCACTCTTCTCAGGAATGACCAGAAAAGGTCTGTAGTACTGAAGGTGTCCACAGTTAGATGGTGCCTGCACATCATGCTGAGTCATCTGCAAATCAGGTCTGAATTTTGTCTTCCTTACACTATTATAGAGAACCCCAGTGAAACACAGGTTCCAGTTGAGACAGAAAAGGTGTTGTAGCATAAAAACTGACTATGGTCATTGAATCAATTCCTCCTGCAATTTGCCTGTATTGACATGGGCTGGACAAGCTGAACATCATATATAACATTTCCTTTTGATAATGCAGAGTTCATGTATGTGTCCAACTTTATGACTTTGTAGGTCAGACAGCATCAAGTTCATCATGTGAAGTTTAAGTTGTGTGAAGTTTAAGTTAAGTTACTGGCTCCTACTAAGGTACTTAGTTTGTGCCAAGATGCTGTGGGTATCTAGGAGTTGTTTTCCTTTTGTTTTTGTTTGTTTGTTTGTTTTTTGTTTTAATAAGGAAAACATGTATATTTGTACCCAGAGAGGATAGCTGGACTTTGCTCCAAAATCTTAAGGGTCTGACCTGTGCTTCACTTTAAGGGGTCTTCCAGAGATACCAAACATATTTTTTTTTCTTTTTCTTTTTTGCCATTGACATTTCAAGTAGCATTAGATATGCTGGATCATATGGCCCAAATGAGAAAGCATTCTGAAGATTTTGTAGGTCCTTCTCTTATTCAGGGCCACACACAAAACTAATAGCTTTTTAGGTCACTCAATAAAAGGGCCAGAGTCATAAACTTAAGTAAGAAATACACTGTTTTTAAGTGCAAAGTGGTCCACTACTCATATTGCCCCATTTTCTTTGTAGAAGTCTAGATGCAACAATTCATACTTGACTTTAGAAATAATACTTCTATGTGTCCTGCAGAGGCCTAGAAATTTCACTGAGCTGAAAAGTCCTAATTTTGTGTTGTTGTTGTTTTTGTTGTGAATGTATATCTGTTTGACATACACATATCTTACCAATATGTCTAGAGTATCTACTTCTTATGTCATTCAGCTTTCCCCAATCACTACCTGTCATTGTCATGATAACAGAGACAGATGCTATGCACACAGACTTCTTTCCCTAAATGCAATACTTCTGCCAGAACTATCATTCTCGGACTTATAGAACACCTTATCCACAATCAGTCTTCCACACAGCATTGCTCTGATCAAGAGACACACCACAGCAATGGGCCAAGTGGAATTGGCATGGAGAAACCAAATTTCATCTAAAGCAAGCACTATTCAGAAAAGGAGTTGAAGGTATGGAGAAATTTTCTGCTCACAGACTAAAAATTTCAATGCTTGCAGAAGAAGGATTTGGATAGAAACTAGAGAAAGTGGGACATAGATATTGCTTATTGTAATGAAAAAAGAGTATAAAAGAATATAAGTTATCACAGAGTTTTATGAAAATTATATTTGTACACAATTGACCTATGTATATCTGTACTTGTGTCTCAGAAAAACATTCTAAGTAGTGCTGTGTGACAGTTCATTTGATTTTGTTATATATACATATACAGAAGAAGTAACTTGAGTGGCAGAAAATTTTTGAAAGAGTTAACAAGGACTTTCAGAAGTGGAAAGTTGGTTGGTGTCTGTACATTTAGACTCCTGAATTTTCAAAAGGCCTGCCCTAATTAAGTTTATGTTTATGAAGAAGGAAAATCTGGGATTTTTATTTTATGTGTGCATGGATGATATGGAGGAAAGTTCAAATAAAAGAGTTCTCAGTTTTTGATAAAGTAGAACACAGGGCCAGAAAGTACACTGGGCTTGAGACTAGAATAACAAAGAGTATACTTCTTCCTTATTACTGGTTTAGTGAACTGAGAAAATTCACTTGACTTCTTCATGAAGTCAGATAATGACATCTATTTCACAGATGTGTTGTAGAATATTAAATGCAGTAATGTAGAAAAAAAGACTTTTAAATTAAAAATAACTGCTTTTGAAAAAGTATCATTTCCTTCCTTCTTATATATTTACATTAGTAATATCTTTTTAATAACTAAATATACTTATTTGTGTGATAGCTTAATATAAATTGTTTCATTTTGGTTTATACCATAATACTTCATGATACTATATGCATGATAATACATGTGCCTAATTTAATTAACCTCACTAATATTTAGGAAAGTGCAAACTTTCTGGTTACTTCATATGGAAAACAATAAAGGGTTTATTCTGTCTACTGAGAATTTACTGGGTTTAGAGTTATTAATAAAGTTATTCTGGCCCTCACAAATACAGAATTTTTCAATCTATGAATTACTAAATGAGTAGCTGAAAAACATACTGTTAGAACTTATTATAAATTTGTCTAATTTAATGTCTTAAATTGAAGACTTTAAATTAAGACAAGTTAAAACAGTCTTCAATAATTTATATTATTTAAAGTCTTTAATTGAAGAACATTATTTCAAAATTATATGTTGAATTAAGTTGCTTCTTGTTAATGGAAATCATGTATTTGTAAATTTTAGAGTTTTCTCATATAAACATATGGCCTTCAGACCAATAAATTTAAGAACATAAAATGCTAAGAGCACATACTCATATATACACATACATATATATCTACATATACACAATTAATGTAATCTTAAATTGATCAACATGATATTGAAATAACTATGATGTCTGTCAAATATAATATATTGAAATGTTGTACAAATGTCACGTTATTAATTGCATAGAGAATGAAATTAAATATTGAATGTAAAACCAGTGGAAAAATGATATTGACAAATAGAAAAAAAAGGTTTTAAACCATTTAAACAATGTAGATTTCATTTTCTAGATGACAAAACATATTAGTGTTTTATAAACTTGGCTCTAAAGTCCCTACAGCAGAGAATCTTACATGTTAAGTAAAGCAATGGAATAATCTCCAAGGTCATCAAGATTGCCTAAATTGCCACATGATGTAGACCTCTCTGGATTTAAGAGGGAAAAATGTTGCATAGAACTCCTATTGAAGTTGATAGATAATACACAAGTTCTGTTGAACAGAAATAATATAAAATGCATAGAAGAGAGCAGAAATTGACATAAGTTTAATATATTTGACATACTATAATTTTGCTATTTATATGTTCTATCAATAAACAATACAGTGTAGTGCATTAAATTATAGGGTTATAGTTCCTTTGTTACATTTTCAATTTATTTAATGAGACAAATGGCAGAAACAAAATCACCAGAGCAACTTTCACCCCTCTCCCCAGGTAATAGCCCCACAATACTGTTCTTTTGCTTTTTATTTAATTCTATTACAGACATTTTTCTACCACATAGTTATGCCTCATCACAGCCTGAATGAAAACTAACCTTGTTGAAACATTTGACAGTTCACCACTGCTTTTTGTCCTGGCAGTGTTTTCTTTAAGACTTTTGAAATACTGCCAATTGTTAAATCATTTTTATAGCATATGTAGAGTGAATATATACTACAAGTTTCTGAAAATCCCATAAAAAATTAAAGTCAATTAGTAACCCCAATAATTGCACACTGACCTTTAGAATACAATAAACCTATATTTGGTTCACCCATAAAAATTGAATACTTCTAGAGACCTGTATCCTGTAGTAGTTATGAGAAAAACAAAGAGGAATTAGGAAGAAACTAATTTTCCTAAAAAGAAATGCAGATGATGTGTCACACCTTGAGCATATAAATTAAAAGCTAGAAGAGAATATGTTGGGGTAGTATGAAAACTTTTCAGGTAAATGTCACTCAATTAAGATGCACCAAGACATCAAAGGAAAACACATAAATATTGTAATCTAAGATGCACTATAGCAATTCTTATTGTTCAAATCATATCATATCATATATGTTACTTTTCTATGGCTGTTATTAGCACAAAGTTTCTATGGCTGTTTCTATGGCTGTTATTACTACAAACTTAGTGGTTAAAAGCAATAACAATTTATCATTTTAATAGTTCTAAAGTTCCAAAGTCTCAAAACCAAGGCATTCATAGGATTATTTTCCTCAGGGATGCTCCAGATGGAAACTGTTTCCTTGACCTTTCTAACTATTCCTTGTCTTATGACTCCTTTTTCCATCTTCAAAGCCATCTTCAATATCCACCTACATATTTCTTCTTTTCTGTCCCTTTCTAGCTCCCTCTGATAAGGACTGTTGTAATTATGTCAGGCCTACTCAGATCATACAGTATAATCTCTCCACCTCTAGATCCTTAATCACATCTGCATAGTCATATAAGGTAATATATTCAGAGGTTCCAGGGTTTAGAACAAGAACATTTTGGGAAGACGGTTATAAACCCTATCTCATCAGGTGAGAAAATACGATCATTTAAATTTAAATAATAGAATGAACTTTCTTAATTTACTGACTTCTTATCAATTCTTATCACAATACAAACATTATCAGCAACTGACAGGGAAGACTATGGAAATATGAAAATACATTCCATCAACATTCATCAACATTCCACCTCATTTAATTACCTTTGTTTAATGACGGGACTCTGAGAAAAAAAACAACATAAAATCCATTTGCTGCTACTAAAAGCAGTGTTCCTTTCCAGATCAATACTACACAGTTTACCACTAAAGGAAAATATTTTCAACTTTCAAACTTGATCCTCTTCAAATCCATGTTATGAACTAATGCTTGCTTGTGCATCTGGCATTAATATTTTTTCTCTTCCAAATCTCTCTTAACTATTGTGTCCAATACTCAACTCTCTCAATCAATGTCTGTAAGAATTCCACTCACATCAAGTACTTCAGATTTTGAATTGTGAGAGGGTTCATCACCTATCTCAAGGTCTCAGATATTCAATATCCCAGATTATTTTATTTTTTCTTTTCTTCTCTAATGTCTTCATACAGACTCTCAGAAGAAACACAAATCTCTCCTCTGGCCTTCCTCAAAGCAGTGCTATTTTTTTAATCAAATATAGCAGAGGTTACTAATAATTTTTATTTGAAACACTTTAGACATATTGAATACATTTTTCTCTATGACATTTCACATAACATTGAATTTGTTTAGCAATGAGAAGGGAAGATGAGAAAAGCATAAAATGCCCATTGCTTCTCTCGTCCACTTGTAGATTGAAGGCATTGCTAAAAGTAATAAATGCTACCAGGGATGTTAATAGCTGTGACTCAGAGGTCTCAGAGGGAATTAAAGTCTTTGATGACTGTTCCAAGTGATTATAGATGGGTTTTGAGATAAGCTGTTGTTGTAGAGCTATACAGGTAGGAACTTTCAGTTATGAACTATAATGAAATAAATAATCACCATTTAATGGTTTCTAGATTATTAAATATTTAATGTTGTCAATCATAACAAAGAAAGTAGATATCCTTTAAAGTTTTTGAATGGTAAGAGTTAAGTATCTTCTTTAGCTAGCCTATAAAATGTCTGATATAGTGAGGGAAAATAAATGTTGTGTTTTTTAATTATCAAAAAGTATGATATAATCATAATATTAAATGTTTGTTATAGATATAATTGGGAGTGAGAGAATAACTCTAAATCTCTTTATTTTCTACCTCTCACTATTTTATGTTCTTATTTAATATCTGTATTATGGTAGTAGAAGTAAAACTAACACAAAACCATTTATTTCATCCGGGCACAATAGCTCAAGCCTGTAATCCCAGCACTTAGGGAGGCTGAGACAGGAGAATCACGAGTTCAAAGCCAGCCTCAGCAACGGTGAGGCGCTAAGCAACTCAATGAGACCCTATCTCTACATAAAACACAAAATAGGGCTGGGGATGTGGCTCAGTGGTCGAGTACCCCTGAGTTCAATCCCCAGTACCAAAAACAAAAAACAAAAAACCCATTTATTTCTTTTCTGTAAGGACTAAATATTAAAACATCTACAGAATTTTGAAGAATCTGAATTATGGCTTTATTATGGCAGGGACAATAAATGACTATCCAAAATCATCCACATCTCAGGTCTTCCTTGATTTCTCATAATCTTGCAGAATGCTAAACAAATATTTATATTCCCATTCTTTTGCACTTGAAAATGTCAAGGACATAGTTGGAAAAAAAACGAACCATAAGCAGAAATTCCTTGTCAGTACATTGAGGCTAAAGTTTGATGGAAACATGAGGCATGACTTTTTTATTTGTTTTTTTTCCTCATTTGCCCTTTCTGCTTCTTTGCCTGAATTACAGGTCTGACCATTGGATGTTGAGTTGCTGGCTTTGAATGTTAAAAATTAAAAGCATTTGCAAAAGTTAGTAGAGGATAAAAGTAGAAAGACCTGAGTCCCAAGAACCAGGACCACCATAACTAACCACTATAATTAGCAATGGGTTTCCTACATTTGTCTTTTTCTTGTGTGAGACAAAGCCATTATTTATGTAAATTGTATTGCAATCTTTCCTTCTCTTATATCAGAATAAAATCCTGATATTGTTTTTTGTTTATTCTTTATTTTTATATTCTTCCCAAAGTCCATGGGCAATGTGTATGTAAGCATGCGTGTGTATATTCACACACATTTACATAAATACATATAATTGCTAGAGAAAATAAGTTGCAAAATGAATCAAACAAGTTTATAAGTTTACATTTTCTGTGATCTTTCCAGAACAGGAGATACAGAGAGATACTACATGTAAACCATAAAAACAAATAAGTCTAGGACTGGGGATGTTGCTTGATGTCAGTGTGCTTGCCTAGCATATTCAAGGCTCTGGGTTTAATTCTCAGGACCACAATAAATAAACAAACAAACAAATAAATGAATAAAATTGAAATTGTAAAGACATCTCTGAATGGTTTCCCCAAGCTCACATCCGTGGGCCCTCAGCCATGTCATTCAAAGCACTATTGCTCTAATGAAATCTACATCATGGCCCTGGACAGAAATAGTTGCTCCTGGAGCACAGCAGCATTTCAAGTTTTGAGTTCAGAACCTATAGGACATTCATAATTGTGAAATGCATTCAACAAAATTTAATAAATCATATTGTTTCCATTTTGTACTTGTATGTAGAATAAAACTTAGAGTCTTATTTTGTGCTTATTCAGGCCACTGAGAAATGCTTAGAAAATTGTACTTTATAATTCAGCTGGTCACTGAGGTAATTGGCTTTTGAATTTTTAGGAAGTTCTGTTTTTGAAACCAAGAAGCTTAAATGAAATGTGTCTTTTATTATTAGGTTCTGGGAGCCTCAGTCATTGCTATTTCTTGGAGAACTTCTTTACTTCTTAGAAAACTCATAAAGAACATTTCACACTACCATATCAAAAGTTAATAGTTCTAGTGTCACCATTACATTGCAGGGTCCCTTTCTACTACTTATTGGAGCCCATGTTAAACACGTTACCTGTGAATTGTTTTGATGATTAAAAATGCCTAGATGAAGCCTGGATATTTTAAACAATCTTCCTAATTTCCTATGAATAATAAAGGACAAGAGTAGGATTTTAGTGAGATCTGACTCCAGAGGTAGCTTTCTTAATCTCTGCACCTTACCAGTAGTCCTGTCTTGCAAAAATTGCTTTCCACTTGTCATAGGAATTCACACATTTACCATTGCTATATTTCACAGTCTGTGCTGTACTTTTTCAATGATTCTATAAAAACTGTTTCAGTGCTTTAGAGAAATATTGAACTCTTATTCCCTCAAATTCTTCCATCCAATTTGAAGTTTTACAAAAGAGGGGCCTTCAATAACTCTCTCTTTAACAGAATCTATTCTTCATTGCTGTTCTGGTACTAAAAACAGGCTTGTCAAACTCTGTCCACCCACTCAAATCATTTGTGGCAACAGTGGTACACATTAAAATACATTAAAATATGATAGCCACAATTATTTTAAAACTTTCTTTAAAATGTACTTTTGAAATTTTAGACTTGGGCATTTTAGAACAATACCATATTCTTCTAGAAATGTTTTCAATTTTTGCTGTTCTCCTGGTTTCTTCTTATCTGCAAATTAAATTTGTACAGATTTTGACAGATTTTTGTACAAAGTTTCTTGGAGTATTCCACATTTTCAAAGTTTTGGCAATGATGATTCTGAGACCATAGATTGCGGACTCGGGTTCAGAAACCCTTATATCATTTAGAAAGTCAAGATCTATGTTTGTTTCTAGTACTTTTTTTATGTTTTAGAGGAAAATAAACATGTATTCTGACAGATTTTTAATTGCTTGTTATTTCTAAACATATATTTATATTCCCATAAATAAAGCCAAATCAGTCATCTTCTTATGATTTTCAATCATGATGTTCTTGGGACTTAGAAGAGCAGTTCCAGAAACGCTAAATGACAGTTACATGAATTAAAAATAGGCAGGGAAATATTCCTTTAGTCATATAGTTTTTTGAAATTTTCCAGTTTTTCACTAACTCAGATACATATATATACAAAATGTATGTGCATGTATACATATATGAGTGTGTAAGAGTTTATATGCATGTATGTGTATGTGTTTATCCAAATGAAAACACACAAATTTATGTTAAATCCTTTTAAATTGAGATCATATGTAATGGTGAAGGATAAGTTAATTTACAAGGTGCAAAATTATACATATCATGCAATGATCTTTGATCTATAGAACATCAACCTAATTCATCCATGACCTTCAATAAAATTATACTGAATGTTTAAAATATAAACTGGAAGTGTCAATTCTTTACTAATTTTGAACCACCATCTCATTTATATCGGCATAAAATACCATTCTCTATAAAGCACTAAAACAAAATGAGTTTGAGCATAAATTTCTGGAGAGAGACCACTTTGGTTTTAAATGCACATTTCTTGTTTACTAGTTTAATACCTGACAAGTTACTTATACTTGTCTGTCTTTGTTTTCTTTATCTCTAAATTTGAAACTCCATCTTAAAGTCATGATCTGGATGGTTTGCACTTTATTTCCACACCTTCCCCATTAGCCAGAATGTAATCACATGCACACAATTTACTATAAACATTGTCTAGGAAATGTACATTTTGAGTCATGTATGTCTACTTAAAAATTATGGATAACTAATCCTCAGTGATAACCATTGATCTATTTGCTATTTTTTTTGTATTTTTATGGATATATATTAGCTATACATAACATTAGGATTCATTTTAACATAATTATAAATACAGGGAATATAATTTTTGATCCAATTCACTCTTTAGTACTTACACTTACTCTCCCCTTTGCCCTCCTCTGTTCCCTTTCCTCTACTCTACTGATCTTTCTATTACTATAACAGATCTGAGTGATAATCATTGATCTGTTTACTATTACTATAGCAGAGAATTAGTCATTTTAAAGTTCAGTAAGATTCTGCCATTCAGTCATTCAAAACTTGTAGGAGATAGCTCTGATCCACTCAGATAAAAGTCAAATCTAGCCAGGATCCCTCTACCTGACATTAAGGCTTACTATTGTGACCTCATAAATTTTAAAAATTAGGTTTTTGAGGGATAGTATGTATTTGTATGCATATATATATATATATATATATATACACATATTAGTTTAATATATAGTTTTCTAACACCAAAACATGTAACCCTATTTTTAAAAATATGAAAATATGCATTGTAATCTATTGAAAATTTCATTCACTTTTAAATTCTTATTGTTTTTCTTCCAAAATACACTATTTAATCATGCTAAGAGAAATAAGCAAATCTCAAAGAACAAAAAGCCAAATGTTTTCTCTGATAAGCAGGTGCTGATCCACAGTGGGATAGAGGGATAGGGAAGAATGAAGGAACTTTGGTTTGTATAGAGGGGAGTGAGAGAAGGGGTATTGCTATGGGGATGGCAAAGATGGTAGGATGAGACAGACACTATTACCCTACATTCATGTATGATTACACTACTGGAGTGACTCTGCACCATGTATAGCCAAAAGAATGAGAAGTTGTTCTCAGTTTGTGTACAATGTGTCAAAATATACTCTACTGTAAAATAAAGATAGATTTTTAAAAATCCACTATTTAAAAATCCCATTGTCTACAATAATGTCTCAAATTCAAATTACAAACAAGTGATTACTATGCAACTCATTTTAGTAGACTCTCACATTACTGAGAAATAAGTTCAGTTCTGAAAGCAATAATGGTTTATATTTCCCTTTATGCTAATGAGTAAGACAAAAGTTAAGTCATCAATACCTGTCAGAACCTATCTCATTAGTCATTGGCATGAGTGACCTCTTCGCTATAACAGTTGGTCATTTTTTGGAATACTTAAGAAAAATTCCTCAATTTTTGTGCTATTCACAGTATATGTTATCGTTGCAAAATCATCTCAAGTTTTATCAGTATTTCTAAATTTTCACCATCACTCTATCCATCACTTCCTTGTATCAGACACAGAATAAATCAAACACTGATTTGTAGCACTTACTAATTTCCTTCTTGTAAACTCTCCCATAGTGACTAATTTCATGCCACCAATATATCCCTGAATGGAAAACTGAAAAGGTATGTGAAATACCACAACATTGCAAGATGTTTTCACCATAATGATAAACTACACACATATATGATCCTAGATAATGGTAAAATATAGTTAAATAACCAGGAGATGATGAGTTTAATATATTTTCTTTGTTTTGGATATGTTTTTAATTATTTGTTTGTATAATTGAAATTTTAAATGGAAATATAAAAATGATCACAAAATTTCCATATCACCACAGTTTCATTTTGCACTTAACTAAATCTATTTTTACATAAGGAAGAAAGGGGTGATAATTTTCACTTTTAGAACCCATGATTAGAAAAAATACTAAACATTTTGTATTTCTAAAGAGTACAAGAGTACCCTTTGGGGTGCTGTGGTATCTGTTTTGTAGAGTCATTACGTCAATAATACGTCAGTGCCAAGTGAAGTTGCCTTTCAGTATCTAACATTCACTTGATTTGATGACTGGTTTGATGATCATTTTATACCTTCCAGCATCAAAAAACAATATTGTGATTGTGCTGAGTATAAGCAAATATAAGTGACTGAAAATTTCAAATCTATTTCTCAGAACAAGATCACTTTAGAGATCAAACTCAAAGATGAACTTATATTCATTTTTGAAAAATATTTCTCACATTAGCTTTATTGGCCTATAAGTTTTACAAGTCAGTAGAGGGACTCCTCTTTTGTTATAGCCTTAAGCAGAGTCTGACATTTTTCACTCTTCTGCCTCATAAACTCCAGCAGATTGGGTTATAAATACTAAACTAGGGGGATCTGCTGCCAGCTGCTGGAGTCTCTACTCCTTGGTGGATTTCTATTTCCTTTCAGAGGACTAGTAAACTTCTTCTGTTCTTTTATGCCACAGCCTGAGGCAAAGTCCCTCAAGGGTCAATAACACTCACACTTCCTCTTTTTCCCAAAGGTGCAGATGAAATGCTGAGGTTATGCAAATGTTGTGAATCATTCAAAAATATAAGGCCTAGATAGAAATGCAGTTATTTGTTTTACAAGAAGATTCTGAATTTGGAAAAAGTCTAGACTTTTGAAATTTTATAATATATTCTTCTGGTGATGATTTTTTTTAATTAAATTTATTTTTTAAGTGATTTATAAAACAAAATTTGTACACATCAATGAGTGAAATGATGTTTGGATACATACATACACTGTAATATTTGAATCAGGTTAAACACATTTGTCTCTTCAAGTATTATCATTTTGCTGTGGTAATAACTTTCAAAATCCTTTTCTCTAACTTTTTTAAATAAGAAGTGTGATTTTGTTATTGTAGTCACCCTACTTTTTTTTTTTAAATGGAGCTTTTAATTTTAATGTAATATAATTACATAGACAAGGCAAATTTGTTGCTTTGTTTTTGTAGCCATATTTTGTATGTAAAGGACCAGAAAAAAATTTCTTTTTGTTGCTAGAAAATAATTAGACCATTCATAGCAGATCACTTTTTGTACTAACTATAATTTAATATCTACTATCAACCTATCCCCACTACAACCTTCTCCCTATTTCCTAGCCTTTGGCATTCTAGTCTCACCTTCTACATAAAAATTAAATATTAAGATTTGCATTTTATTTTTAATAGAATTTAAGAGAGTGGAAGAGAAACAGTCTACAACATATCAGTGACATCAGTGCTAACCTTCTACAAAGATAAAGTTCTTCCTCTTAAGACTACATATGTGACCATGAGAATGTCATGAATAATCTATCTCAGCTATTTCCTTAGCTAAAAATGTATTTGAAAATAAATGTTTTCAGCTGGGTAGTTTTATTAAAATATATTATGATATAAAAATGAGGAGTGGCATGCTTGAGAATAACAAAGTTTTTTTGCCTTAAAGAAAAAAGTAGTAAGCAAGCCCAGTCTTGTTAAATAACTAACATAATGTAATGTTGTGATAATACCATAGCAATCCCTTAGAAATGTTTGGTTAAGCAAAATTTGGTATTGTAATATTCCTCATCTGCTTTTAAATGTTTTTTTTCCAGATAACCCTATATCTATATTACATTTTACACATTCAGTGGGGTACAGTGGAGCACACCTATAATCCCAGCAACCTGGGAGGATCAGAAATGGTGAGTGCAAATTGGAGACCAGCCTTTGCAATTTAGGAAGACCCTCAGCAGCTTAATGAGATTGTGTCTTAAAAAAGAAAACTTAAAACTAGCTAGGGATCTAGCTCAATGGTAAAGGGCTCCTGTGTTCAACCTCAGTGCTAAATAAATAAATAAATAAATAAATAAATAAAGGTCTTGCATTCCACTAGTAATTAATCATTCTAATATTTTAGAATTGGCTTTTCTGTATATAGCATGGCTATATATTACATGCAATTTCTAATAAGCTAGGTGTTATTATTTTTTTCATATAACTTCAATACAGTTACCATAATTTCAAATAAGAATTCCCAGGATCAGAAACATTAGGAGACCACACATGGTTATATAGTTTCTGAAGACCAAACTTGTAAATGAACTTAGAGACTAAAAGCAATTACAGTTGATGTTTAGTATGCTGCCTCCAGATTAAAAATACCTTGATGTCTTCTGCCCCTAAAGGGTATGATAGACTCTTTTCAGATGCAAAGTTTAAACAGTGCTTAGTGGGAAAAGATCTTCAGTGATTTGCTTGGTAAAAGTTTGGGAATGTACATTATAGTAATTATAACATTAGAAATTCCCAAAGGACTAGAAAAATAGACCTAATAGATCTAAGTCTAAAAAAATTGAGCATAATTTCCTTTCAAATATTCTAATTGGGCTGATGTTTTAGCGCCAACCAAAACAAACACCCTATCTTATCTGCTTTATAGACTTACTACACATAGTTCCTAAGTGATCCCTTGGCAGTTCTTGTCCCTTGAGTCATACAAGAAAACTTAGAAGTAGAAAAAGGATTAATGGAGTTCCAACTATAAAAATAGAACATATCTTGCCACAATATCACTGGACTCTAATGACTGAGGATCGCTATATTGAATCTGGATATTTTCAACTCTTTCTGCATCTGATAATTTCAATGTTGGGGGCGCGAGTGTGGATGTGTTTGTATGTATACATATGTGTTTGTTTGTGGGTCAGATGTGTATGTGTGTATCATCCTGTGCCATGAAATAAAACTAAACTAATCACCAGATATTCAGAAGCCTGCAGCAGGAGAGCAGCAAGTTCCAGGCCAACATAAACAACTTAATGCAGCTCTATTTCAAATTTATTTTTTAAAAAAGAGACTAAGGATAAAGCTCAGTGATGGAGAGATCCTGTGTTCAATTTCTACTATAGCAAAGAAAAAAAAAGACTAACCTAATCATTAAACTGGATTTTTAAAAAATCACAGAATAAAACAAAATTATATTGCTCTAAGTATATTTTGATTTTTTATTTGATCCATTGATTTTTGTTTATTAGATCCTTAACAATTATGTAATTTGTGCGAGGGCTCAGTCTAGCTGTTTATGTTGCAGAGGAGAAATAGAGAATGTCATTGCCCACATGAAGTTGTTAGTCTTGAAAGAAGTAGATGCTAATAAAATAATCACAATTAAATATGAAGTTATGCAAGGGGAGGTAAAGTTATAACAAAAACAAAAAGTAGCATGCATTTAAGGAAATTTTAGTTCAGAAGTATGTGCTCTTCATTTGTGTGCCTTTTGTTGGAAAATCTGTATTCAGGTCTTTTGCCAAGCGTTTTCTTGGTACTGTATTGTTTGAGTTTGGTACTGTATTATTTGGGGTATTAACTCTTTATAAGGAATATGTTGCCAATATTTTGCCCCACTGACTAGGCTGTCTGCTCATACTGTTATTTCTATTGCTGTGCAGAAAAATTTTTGCTTGTAATTATTTTTGCTTTTCTGGTCCATGCCTTTGGGGTCATACACAAAACATTATTGCCCAAACAAATGCTATGAAACTTTCTTCCTAAGGTTAACAGGTATATGAAAAAAGTCTCAGTATTTTTAAGCATGTTGCAATGAGATATGAGGTCACACCCGTTAGAACAGTCATTATAAAAAAATTGATGGGCAATAAGAAATATTCGCAAGGATGAAGAAAAAAGTGAAATTTTGCACACTATTAGTGGAAATGCAAATTAGTACAGCCATTATGGAGAACAATATGGAGATTCCTCAAAGTATTAAAAACAGAACCACCAGATGATCCAGCAGTCCCACTACTGGGTATATATCCAATAGATGTGAAATCATTATGTCTAGAACATGTAGTCTATACACAAAATGAAATATTATTCAACCTCAATAAAGGAGGTCCTGTCATTTTCAACAACATGTTTAAAAATGGAAAATATGAAGTGAAAAAAAAATATGCAAAATGACAAATACCAGACAAATTCACTTACATCTGAATATGATGAACTCAGAAGCACAGGGTAGAATGAAGATTACACGAGTTTGGAAAGATGCT
The DNA here is from genome assembly GCA_004024805.1 of Geosciurus inauris. Taxonomy (NCBI): domain Eukaryota; kingdom Metazoa; phylum Chordata; class Mammalia; order Rodentia; family Sciuridae; genus Geosciurus; species Geosciurus inauris. The sequence goes on from PVHX01003509.1 coordinate 127,681, forward strand.
GGGGGAGGAGGGGCCTGTTATTGGGTGATGTTCATCAAAGGTCACACAATTATAATTAGTTAGGGAATAAACTCATGAGATACATTGTACAACCTCATGACTATAGTTAGTATCAGTATATCATATACTACAAACTTGCTAAAATAACAGATTTTAAGAGTCTTCACAACTAAAAGGATGATAAGTGTGATAGGTATGTGGCACATGTGAATCATGTAGTATAGTTCTTCTACAATGCATGCATATATCAAAATATCATGTTATTTAGCATAAATGTATACAATTTTATTGGTCATTTCAAAAAAGCAACTAATTTGAATATATATATAATACTGTTTGCTCACATATGTACATTTAGTGCATTATCAAATTTTTAATCAAGTCATGTTATATAATTACAGTTCTTTAACAATATTGGAAAATATATGAATTTTATGTTATACAGATTAGAAAAAACACAACACAACAAAACAAACAAACAAACAACAGCAATAAAACAAAGTAAAGATACATCAGAATAATGCCTAGGAATGCATACCAGCACTATGTTATGACATGTAAAAAGCTTTTTAATCTTACCTTAGTTTTTTTAAAGAGTATTTCTGATTTTGATATAGATTTTTCTCCCTACCTTGGTATGAAAATAATGTAGTACGTGAAACTCAAAGACATGTATCAACTCATGACCCAAGACAAAAATGTAACAATTACCTAGGAAAATAAATTGAGACATAGCGGTTAGGCTTTTTAATAACTATTTTAGTCAGATCTTGAAATATCCTTAATAGCTTCACTTAGGCATGGGCAGAAATGGTCTTTGGATTAATGATGTTCCTGATGTTCCTTGATATTTGTTACTTCTTGAATTAATGAGATGGAACCAACTGCTGGATTCAGCAACAAAAGTAAATATTGTACATCAATTCAAGAGGAAACTCAACAAATTTTCTACAAGGAAGGAATAAAGCAAAACTATTGTAAAATGTTTTATGAATTTTTTAGGTCTAGAAAATAGGAAAATCATGCAATCAACAATATAGTTTATTTTTATTTTCTTCATCTGTAGTACCTTTCCTATTTTAATAGTTTTTGTTTTTCATTTGGGGATCTTTTTCTTAATAATTATATGCAAGATTACTAATTATTACAGAAGATTTTCCAAAAGGTAGTTATCATCAATGTTATATGGTAGAGATCTAATGGCCATTTTTTAAATAATATCTTGTGTTTTCTGTAAAATCATATTCAGTAGAAACATTTGATAAGGATATACATTTTGTAATTTTAAGGCTATATCAAATATTTTAAAATAAAATATATTAAATAAAATATTTTCTTGAAATTATTAATTCTGTGGTAAATTTGATTAACAGAAAAATAAAACTGAATATAATGAAACAATTTATTTTCACAATATATTTAGAGGTAATAGAATTTAGAAGTTTATTGTAATTTTAGCCACATTTGATAAAATTGTTTTTGCTTTTTAATGTATGTGTATTTAAAATCAGATATCCATCTTTTTCTTAAACATTTATTATAAAATAGGAATATTTTAGAAATAGTGATTAGTACCTGAGAAAGGCACATAGTATAATTTATGAGTTTAAAGTGCACTTTGTTATAACATGGAATTCATTTAATTTTAGCATGTTATTATCCATAATGTTCTCCCTAGGCAGTTTATGATGTTGTAACTCTGTGCTGTCAGCTTAGCCTACAGAATATGTACTACAGAAATATGCACAAAGCAAAAATCTGCTAGATGGCCAGTAAATTATTTCTGGTTTCATTCTAAGCATGCAGACCATATTTTGTAGACCCACCTGTAGGATCAGCCATGTTACTAAGTGCTAGTCAATGAATTGTTGATGTACATCTAAAATTAATATACAAGTTGGTTTTTTGATCCTCAGCCCTCTCTAGGTTTGTCAGCTAGACACATAAAGAAGACTTGGAGAAGGACTCTTGGATTCTAGAGGAAGGAAAAGCTACTTAATAGAGATCAAGATGATACCTCCTGTTACCGGTGACGAGTTCTGCTTCCTCAGATGTTGAAGTTTGAACATTAGAGAAGCATGCCAAGGCAAGCATTTAAGCAGGGTTTATTTAAAAAGGGGTAACATCAACTTCTGCTGGTATCCTGGTATCCCAAGAAGTACAGGCGTTCTACCTTTTTATATATCCTAGTTGTCTTTTGTTCTCCTTCTCTCTTCCCCTTATCTCTCTCCTTCCTGCCTATGAGACTAGGCTCAGGAGATATTTTGGTGGGATAGCCAAAGGCAAGAAACAGATGGACAAGTGGAAAGGCTAGATGGAGCAGCTCAGGACACATTAATTAACAACTTTTATAAGGTTTATAAGGTTACCTTAGCAACAAGTTGGAGCAGGGGCAGGTTATCTTGATAAGGGTGGAGGAAGGACGCTGGAGGCATTAACATTTCAATCCCTCTTCAACTTCCAGGACTCACTCAAATTGGCCTCCTTGATCTGACCTGACTGGATTTACCTATCTAAATTGATTGCCTCTGTAATTCTGGCTTCATAGACACCTGAATGACTGTATGGAGCAGAATTCCTTCCTATGTGGAATGAGATGGACATCATTTCCCTATCTTCATGTATGACTGCATATATGGTGTGATTCTACATCACTTAAAACCAAAGAAATGAAAAATTGTGCTCCATTTATGTACAATGAATCAAATGCATTCTGCTATCATGCATACCTAAGTAGAATAAATAAATTTAAAAAAAAAAGAATCCCCACCCTGTGAATTTGCCCTAAACTGTGAAGCAGACATGAAGTTAAACTTGGTTGTGAGAAACCATTGAGATTTTGTGATTGTTGCAGCAGCTGAAGTTAATTATGCTAATAAATATAGTGAGAAATATAGATAAAATTATGCTCAGGTTGTATGTAATGAAAAAAATAATGAAAAAATTTTCTGAAGACAATGAGTACTCTCACCTTTCCTAGTCTCCTCAGACCATGAATTATAATTTGCTTTCTGTGTCTGTAGGAGCAATGAATTTTACGATCAATAGCTCAGATCACTTCTAATGTTAGAAATATCCTAATTCATTTCTTAACATATTCCCTCAAGGAAAGCTTCTAATTATTACTGGCATCACTTTTCTTCCTTCTATGATGTTTAACTTTGATAATTTGAGAAAAGACAAGCTCCACTGAAGTCTATAAATTAAAATGATCTTTTACCTTACTATATTGAAGAGGCACTACAGCATGTTATCACTGTTGACCTTCAAGTCAGAAAACCAGAGAGCTCATATTTGAAAGCATCACAAATCATCTTTTTAAATTGTTTCAAAACTTCAAAATCTTTAAAATAAAGGGACTGAATTAATTGATATTTATTTTTAATTATTTAATACATACAAAAAATAATTCTAAAAATATATTTGAGGATTAAGAAAAAATTAAGTGCATGTCATGTATCCATTTAGGCTAAGATATAGGTCATAACCATTATCTTTGAAGTCCCTTTTTGATATATCTCAATCCATTGTCCTTCCACAACTTGAGAAAATAAGACTATACTGAGTTTATTTGCATTAGCTTTACCATGCATGTTTGAAACTTGCACAATGGGATAATTTTTGATAATAGAAATTATCAGTTTAATTGTATCTATATAAATTCTCATCTGCATGCCACATCTGTATTTTTGTAGGAAATTCTATACATTTTGGAAAGTTTTAGCATTATTTTTCTTGGTCTGAGGTTTCATGGTGATGTGTTCTACATATGAATTATTTTTTATTTAACATCTTGGTATTCACTGGGATTCCTGCACTAGAAAAATAATGTCTTTCAATAATTAATTCCAGAAGCTTCGGAGATACTTTTTTCTTTCCCACTTTTTCTCCCCCTTCTTTTTACATTATCCTCCATGAACTCTTTTTCATAGTTTCCATGTCTGTCTTACTATATAGTGCATTTGGGTTTGATTTTTCAGGATATCTCTTCCACTTATTCAGTTATCATTATAGCTGTTACTAAAAGTTATAATTACATCTTCATTTTCACTTCTTAAAGTTCTAGGTTGGTTTTCTTTTTTTCCAAGTTTAACTTGCTCTTTTTGGTAGTTATTTATTTACCTTTTCCTTGCTGAACTTTACTTATATTGGAAAGCCCTGGTTTTATTGAAGTTCACATTTTCTTTATTGTGAAATGCTACACATAAATAAAAGTGCTTCAAATATAATGTAGAATCTACACATTATCAGAGCACAGACATTTGCATACTTTCCAATGAGGTTGAAAAGCACATTTCCGTCAGTACTGTCTTTTTGCCCTCTTCAAATCCTGACTTCCTCCCTATCCTAAAAGGGTAATTAATATTCTGAACTTCTGGCAACAGCTTCCTAATTTTCTGAGATTTTCCCTTTTCCCCTGTGAAGTAGACATGAAGTAAAAATGTGTTGTTACATTTATTCTTCTTGTATTTATAATTGTTATACTATTTAATTATACTGTTTTCATTTCCATTGAATTTTATTATTATGTGGTAAAAATAAAATATTCTATTTATATATATTGTTCTTGTAGGACAATGGGTTGTTTTGTTTGGGGGGAGGTATTACCAAAATAATCAATTAACTATGAAAATTCTTATTATGCTACTTAAAATACATGTAATGATTGTGTTTTTGTTAAATGCCAGTACAATTATTTGATCATGGGACATACAGAACATGAACTGTAATAGATGATACCAAACAGTTTTATAAATAACTTGCACTAACTTTCATTCTCATGAGCAATGCATTTCTATTTCCATTGTTATATTGCCACAAATACTTGATTCTATCAATCTTCTTTAAGGTTTACCTACTTGTATTGTGAAATTTAATTTTGGTTTTAATTTATACTTTTTAAATGTTAGGAGTTATTGAACAAATTTTTATATAATTACTACTCATTGAGTATCTTATTCATTAAAGTAAATATTAATTTTTTCTCTTTTTTATTTTTAAGATGTTTAAAAATATGTGTTATCATTTAAATAATTTGAATATACCATTTTGTACTCTCTGGATTGCCTTTTCTCTCTATAATGATGCTTTTAAAGAAATAAGTTCTCAGTTACTCAAATAAGGTAATTTTTCTTTCAGGGTAAATACTGTACCTCTTACATTTAAGAACACTTTCTCTTCAATAGTTTATGATGACATTATCTGCTGTTATCTTCCATGGATTTTATTATGTAATCTTTCATAAATGCTTCCACTGCTACTCACATGGAAATTTGGGTTTTCCATACATTAGAAGTCTCATATTTTTTTCCAAATGAAAATTTTCACAGATACAAGGATTGAAAGAATGGGTCCTTCCTCACTTTCCTGCAATGATGACTTTGTTACAAACCAACTCCTATAACATGAATGAAGAGTCAGGTTCTCCACTAGCTAATGGTCAATGTCACTACAGTAAGCATTTCTGCATTCTCTAGAAAGTTTTAGCCATCTTAACTAGCTCTTTTTAGAGACTTCTCTCTGATTAGCCATTTATATATTCATACAAATTTTGGAATAAGTTTGGGAATACTCTCAAGAAACTTATTGGGATTTTGATTTGTATTACACTGTTTTAACAGATGAACATTCATCTATTAATATATGAATAAAGATCATTGCAATCTGCAAATGTGTCAACCTTTCTTTCATCAGTTTTTTTACATAGAAGTCTTATGTATATTTTGATAGATTTAATCCTAGATATTTGATATTATTTGCTATTACTATAAATGATATTTTTAAAAGTTTCTAACTATTTTCATTTGTGTGTGACAAAATATCGAACTTTTTCCTGGGAAGATTGCTGATCTTGTTAATTTTAATAATTTATCCCATTCTTTTGATGTTTTTGTATATAATCATGATGTCTACAAATTTAAAAATCCTGTTTCTTCCCTTCTAATATATAAAAGATTTATTCTTCTTGCCTACTATACTGATTGGTACTATCAATTAACTTTGAATAAAAGGGTAAAAGAAAGTAAGATTGTTTTCTTTCCAGGTGCAAGAAAAAATTATAAGGATTTTATAAATAATTATAAAATGGAGTTTTTGAAAATATTTTAGTGATATTCTTTATCAAATTAAGAAAATCCTCAAGTATTTCTTATTTTACACAGAATTTAACCATCAAATATGTTAGTATTATTATTAAAAGATTTTGTGCATATACAAAAACCATAATATTAATCAACCAATGTTACACATTATATAAAACATTTTTCCAATGTTGTACTAACCTTACTTTATTAAAACAAATCCAACATGTTCATTATACATTAAGTTTTGTATTATCTTTCTGGACTAGGTGTCTTAATATGTTAACAGCTGCATTCATTAATAGTATTGATGAACAATCTTTCTTACCTCAAAATATCCTCAAGTATTTCATTTATAAAATCATTTTATAAAATTATTTTCTTGAACAATTAGGTAAAATTTAATATTTAACATCAAATATTTCTTTGAATTTGTTAATGAATCCATGTGGGCTTATATAAACCATGGTAAGATGGCATTATTAATAACTGACTTAATTTCTTTAATAGTAATAGTTCCATAAAGGTTTTCTATTTCTTCTAGTTCCAGTTTTCATAAAATGTAATATTTCTTGGATTTGCTTTGACCATGTACATTTTCAAATTTATTGAGTTTAAAATGTTGATTTTTTTATAGTTGAAATAAATTTCTGTAGCATTTATAGTAATGTTCAGCTTCTTATTCCTAAATCTGATTATTTGTACCTTATGAACCCCTGCCTTTCTCTCTCTCTTCCTCTCTCTGTCTCTCTCTCAGCCACCAATTTTTCTACTTCATTTGTTTCTAAATTTTGTTATTTTTCTCCTATGTTCCTTGTGCATCTTCTTCATTTTTAATTGTCCTGAAATAGCCAATTTATTTTCATCCTTTCTCTCACCCTGATATATTCAATGAGAGTATCTGTTTTTTCTAAGAATGGTTTTAGTTGTAGATCAGAGTTTTGACTTGTAGCATTTTCAACATGATTTAGCTCAATTATCTAATTGCCACTGCAACTTCTTTTTTTTTTTAACCCATTTATTACTTAGAAGAATATTTCTTTATTTCAGAACAGATGGGAAATTTATTTCTAGATTAATGGCAATACATTTGAAGGATATTCTTTGTAAGAATTCAGTCTTTTAGATGTTGATAAAATACAATAGCATGTTGTCATTTTTGTAAATAGCCCATATGTTTTTGAAAAGGATGTGCATTTTGTTATTGTTGCACCAGAATTTTGCATTAATAAATTAGTTTAGTAAGGACGCTCATGAAAATTTACACATTATTGCCAAATATTTATCCATTTGTTCCACCAGTAACTAAAATCTTCCATTAGTCATGATTTTATTTTTCCTTCAGATCTATTAATCTTTGTTTTATATATTTATATGATATTGTAAAATACATATACCTTTTAAATTATATTATATTTCAATGGATTTAATTATCTATCAAAATGAAGTATTATTTTTGTATGTGATTTTTTTTTTTTTTTGAGAAAAAGGAAAAAGAAGGTTTATTGCTTCGCTAGCAAAGGAGAAACACAGGGGACTCCTGTCCCCAAGACTGATTCTGCCCATCAGCAGGAACAGAGTTTTTTTTTAAAGAGGTGATTAGGAGAAAATGAGGTTAGGGAGGAGAAATCAGCAAGGAGAAGATCAGGGAAAAGAAAATCAAAGAGGGAGAAGGTCAGGAAGGAGAAGGTTGGGAAAAGAAGACCAGGGAGGAGAAGGTCAGGAAGAAGAAGGTTAGGGAAAAAGAAAAAAAAAATGTTAAATTTCAAAGCTACAAGGGATATAGTCAAAGCATCAAGTGAACCCCTGTTACAATATGAAAAAAACACACAGTGTAAAATGTTTGCTTTGTAGCCCAGGCCCCTTCTTTTTTTGGTACTGGGGATTGAACTCAGGGGCACTCAACCACTGAGTCACATCCCAGCCCTATTTTGTGTTTTATGTAGAGACAGGGTCTCACTGAGTTGCTTAGCACCTCGCCATTGCTGAGGCTGGCTTTGAACTCGCAATTCTCCTGTCTCAGCCTCCCTGAGTGCTGGGATTACAGGCTTGAGCCACTGCGCCTGGCTCCCAGGCCCCTTCTTCTTTTTTTTTTTTTTTTTTTTTTTTTTTTTTTTTTTTTTTTTTTTTTTTTTAATTTTTATTCTTGTTTTATTTAGGCTTACATGTTGACAGTGTAAATTGACTCATCGTACTATCTATGTATGTGATTTTTTTTTGTTCACTTTTTGAAACCTATTTTGGAAGAATGTAGCTTCATGAGCTTTCATTGATTAGTATCTCTAAGCAGATTTTTTCACTCCCTTCTATACTTTCCATGAACTTGTATTTATCTTTTATTTCCAAAAATGTGTATCTTATTACTATTTTATAAATATCATATTGTTTGGTTTTTCTTTTACATTAAACTAATAGGATTTGTCTTGCCACTGAAGACCTCACTCCATTTATATTTAATTAATTATTATATATTTGAATTTAAACTACCATAACTTCATTGTGTTTCTGCACATATTCTTGAATCTATATATTGATTTCAAAAATGAATTTGGAAAGCCTTTTTAATGCTGGATTGTTTCTCCCTGAAACTCATATCTTGAGGCCCAAATACCTAATGTAACTATATCTGGGCCTTTCCAGAGTTAGTTTAGTTTCAAAGAAGTCACAAGAGCCATTTATGCCTTGAAAAATGAGCCATGCCAAAGATTGGACTGATTGACTCTGCTGAATAAAGAAAAGCTTACTGATCAAAATAAATAAATAAATAAAAGAAGTCATAAGGTTGGGACACTAATCCAAACAGCTAGGGTTATTGTAACAAAGAAGACATTCCATAGACCCATACATCCAGAAAAAAAGGCATTGTTTAAGGATTTGAACAAGACAAGGAGAGAGAATCACAAGAAATAAAACCAACTGGCTACTTGATCTTGGATTTGAAGCCTCCAGAACTTTAAGAAAATGATTTTTTTTCAGCTACCTACTGTGTGGTCTCTCATATCATATACTAATACAATTCTTATTCAGCATCTTCTCAATTACTAGGTCTTCGTCTGTATCTGTCTCTCTTCTACTTGCAGATCCTTCAATTATACATATGTTGGACTTTTCACAATTTCTTTAATGTCTACTTCAACAGGTATTTTTTTTACTCTCTTCACTCTTCTTTTTTTTTCATATTTTCTACTCTTCTTTTAGTTTTGTTTACTATACTAAATTTCTATTAAATTATTTTTCTTTTAATAATTATAAGATTTTGATTAACTTGTCAGCATGCCTTTCATCACTTTGGTTTCAATAAGCTGTCTGTTTAAAAATCTTTTCTAGCAACACTGATATCTATAGTCCCTGTGTATCAGTTTGATTGCTTGTCTTTTCTATTGTTTTAATATGTTTTATTTTTTATATATGACACAGCTGTCTACAAAGAAAACTCCAAATAATTAATAGCACTAACAAAAACATTTTAAATATTTTTTTTAATCTCATATCTATTTTGGTGAAACTTCCAGAGGAACATACTCTAGACTAAGCTTCTAGGGACAACTGAGAAGGATAATATTTTGAAGGTAAAGGACCATTGGTGATACTGATGAAGTTTCTGCAATTTGTAGAAACAACAAGAAAAATAAGAACCAAAAAACAACAACAAAAAAAAATAAAAACAAGCAGCTGCAGTGAGGTTAGAAGTGAATGAAGGATAGGGATTTCATTATGTGTATTTCCTTTCCTTTTATAAAAGATAACAAAAATTGATAATTGGATATTTTCTCATGTTCAACATTTGCCCATATCTCAGACAATTTCAAAACAATATATACTTTGAAATATCTGAAGGAAAAACATAAGCTATCATAACTAAGGGAATAACAAAATCCAAACAGTGAATAAAGTTGAGAAAAGTGATTCTTTCCAGAAGTCTAGCAGAATATGATAAGAAACAACTTTGTGCACTGGTGGAGGGTATTTTGAGCAATTACAAGCTGGAAAACTTCATTTTGTTTCCCTCGAAATTAAGGGAGGTCTTGCAAGCTACTCAGAGTACAGCTGTAAAAAGCACTTTACAAGGATTCTCTTGGGAGAAGTTTCCAATAGGGAGTTGCAGACCACAGATGAACTTGAATTAATTCATGCTGTATAGGAATATAGAAATAAAACAAAAATACCTAAAGTGAAATAAATACATAGATGGCACTGCATATTTAAATGCAAAAATATATGTACTTCAAGAAAAATATTTAAACTAAATCAGGCAGAAAGGTGCAATTATTCCAATAAATGGCATCCCATATAGAAATGGACTCTTTGGGGCTGCTTGCTTCATCATAACATGTAACAAATACTGCAACACCCAAACTAAGATGCTAGGACATCTGTTCAGATATGTACACGAAGAATCTAAAGCTCCTTTTTTTTTCCCTCTAGCCCTCAAACACAGGAAAGAGTTGCACAAGTTGCACAGAGAAGAAAGAGAAGAAAATGTCAACCTTTCCCACCATGGTTGTCTCTTAACCCCAACCCTAACCTAATGAGAATAATTTCAATTGGACAACCAAGAGGTGGTGCATCATATAAAAGAAAAAGAAATCAACTCTAACCATATTCCAATTCCTCTGAATGGTCCTCCTACCCAAATCAGAACTAGCACAATGTGGATATACTGTTCTCCTTTATAAGGCCAGAACTTCAGAAAGAGCTAAGCCTATTCCTTTATTCATGTTCCCATTTCCATACCGCACCAGACTTGAGTTGAGTGTGAGGAGGTGAGGGGAGAAGCTTTATCTGACTGATTTGAGAATTTTTATTATTATACTGGACTGGGAAACACTAATGAGAGAACTGTATTTTCTTTTCTTCTCCTTCTCCTTCTCCTTCTTCTAACTAGTTACCTGAAGCTTCTTCTTATCTAAGTTTAAACAAGCGAGCTTTGGGACCACCTGGAGTTTTATTCTGTGGCCGTAAAAATCTATTCCCACAGAGAAAATTTCAAAAATAACTATGGAGAAAATGTATTTGTTTTATGACAATACTATATGAGTCCTGCTCTCTCAATAAACTTATATACAGAAAGCGTATTCCCTTGCCAAAGAACATCTATTTAGAGGATAAGCTGTTCATCCCAGAATTTCCCCTCAGATTCTTATCTCACTAATCGAATTTGTGTCGATATTCTCTGCTACTCACTTTCTTGATTAAGCATTGACTTCTTAATCTGAGCACCATTTTTTTTCCATTTCTCTGATCTTTGCTAGTTGAGTTACATCCCGGATCAACAGAGCTCATCACCACCAAGTATGTGCAACCATGGAATACAAATGTTTTCTCTGCTTACTGTGGTGCTGAGTAGCTGACTGAACACTTGGTCCCCATTCTGCAAGTGGAGCATCCCTCACAGATTATCACTGACCCACATACATCTAATCCAAAGCAGCAGTTTAAGAAAACTGATGTGATTAGAAAGAAAGCTGCACTTTAGGCCAGTAAATGATTCACATTTTCTCACTTGACCTGTAAGAAAACTAACATGATTAGAAAGAAAGCTACACTTCAGGCCAATAAATGATTCACACTTTCTTACTTGACCTGTAGCTTTAGTAAAAAAACTAAGGTGGGGGTTGGAGGAGCCACTCTTGGCACAATTGCTTATCTTATTTGAATTTTCACAGTCTTGTTTTTACTTTTCAGAACAGAAGCATATTCTGCTACTATGTAGGTTCCATTGTTTCCTGTCACCCCTTTTCTCACTCTGGCCTGAGAAGTGGGTATATGACTCAGTAACACAGCTTTGGCTGTATATATCTGAATACTTTCATTCTGTTATGGAAATGTTCAAATATAGAAAAGTAATGACAAACTGACCATATATTGAACACATAGCTTCAATATATGTCAATATTTGCTAATCTTTCATCTATTTCCCATATATTCTGTTTCAATAATTTAAAGCTCAGCCCTAATGTTTTTCTCCTATAAATACTTTACAAAATAGTGTCTCTAAGAAAGTAGGAATTTTTTTAATTAATCATAACAAAATTATCACTTTTTACTAAATCAACAGTAGCTATTTGATTTTTAATCTGTATTTGTGTTATTATAAGCTAGATTGAGCATCTTTATATAATCTCAGATAATAATTTTGGAACTATTTTTATACTATGTCCACTTTTCACTGGGCTGTTGATCTTCTCAATATTTAGAAACATGCTGTTTATTAGGAATATTAAACTTTTGTGCTAAATGTTGTAAACATGACATTTTATCATTTCACTTTTTAAATAATATATTCAGATTTCAATTGTTTATATAAATTAATTTATCAATATTTTATGCATTTTAGCTTTTGAATCATAGAAAAGTTTTCTACATTAGCTGGTTAGAAAACAATATGAGTTATTGATATGGTTTTATGGTATTTAATTTCTTGTTTCAGTTGCATTTGTATTTATCCTATTGAATAATGAAAAGAATTTTGTATTTTTTTATTTGAATATACACTTGTTCTAGAACTATGCCTTAAAGTGAGTGGCTTTTATAAATTAAAGTCCTTAATGCATTCAGATATATTTCTAAATCTTCTTTTATGTATAATTTCTCTATCATATCCATGTAATAATAACACATTTTTCAATTTATGGACCCTAATTAAATTTTTACAGTGGTTTATCTTTTCCTTGATGTTCTTTAATTTTCTTTTTATTTAAAATACATTGACAAAGACTGTATACACGCAAAGTGTACCACATGCTTAGTTGACATAATATATACATTTTTAGCAATTACCACAGTAAAACTAATAAACCCATCACACCAGTACTGTACATTACATCCTCAGACAGATTTATCTTGTAATTTAGTGAAGTTTTCACCCTTCAACCAGGAATATACAATGGGGAAAGAAAAGTCTCTTTAATAATCAATGCTCGAAAAATGAGATATCCACATGCAAGAGGATAAAATGTACTCTTGTCTGACACCATGTACAAATACTAATTCAAAATGATTTGAAGACATAAACTTAAAATCTGACATCATAAAACTCTTAGGAGAAGATATAGTGGTAAAGCTCCTGTCATTATTGTCTTCAATGTTATATGGTAGAGATCTAATGGTCACTTTTTAAATGAAATTTTGTGCTGTTTGCAGAATCATATTTAGTAGAAACTTTTGATAAGGGTATACATTTTGTAATTTTAAGATTATATCAAATACTTGAAATGGAAAAAATATTTTTGCAATCAGAACTTTTCAAAAGTAAACAAATTTATTAATGATGCTCATAAAAATTTATACATTATTTCCAAATATTTACCTGACATTGTCTAGGCAGTGGCTTTTCTTGGATATGATACCAGAAGTACAGGCAACAAAGCCAAAAATGAACAAGAGAGACTATGTCAAACTAAAGCACTCATGCACAATAAAAGAAATAGTCGACAAAATGAAAAGGGAGCCTACAGAATTTGAGAACCAAATACCTAACTAGGAGTTAATAGATAAAATACATAAGAAACTCAAGCAGCTCAATACCAAAAATAACAAAATTAATGAAGTAAATAACCTTTTATAAAAATGTGCAAAGGACCTGAATACACATTTTTCTGGAGACATAAAAATGTTCAATGATTATATGAAAAGATTGTCAACCTTTCCAACTATAAGGGAAATGCAAATACAAAACACAAGATATCATTTTACACTTGTTATTAAGGCAATTATCAAAAGGCAAGAGAGAGCAAGTTTTGTTAAGTATGTGGAAAATAAAGGAATCTTTGAACACCTAGTGAAAATGTCAATTGGTACAGCCACAATGGAAAACAACATAAAAGTTTCTCCAAACATTAAAAATAGCACTATCATATGATCCAGAAATTCCTCTGCTGGATGTAGACCCAACAGAAATAAAGTCCACATTGTAAAGATATCTGTATTCATATTGATAACACTGACATTAACAATAGTCAAATTTTGGAAAAAGTGTCTGTTGAAAGATAAATGGATAAAGGAAAGATTGTACATGCACAGTCCCTGCCAATTTAATATTTTAGAATAAGAAAAATGGTTACAATTTAATCACATATAAAAACTTGACACTTCTCATCTCCCTCACATACTTTATGCTACTGATGTAACAATGTATGTTTTCATTTTTTGTCTATTAACAAATTAATATAGCTATATTTATTTTAATACTTCTTGACTTTAGCTTGTATACTAGTGTTGAAAGTGAGTTATATATATACATATACATATATATATACACATATACATATTTACCATAGGCAGTGAATTTTATACATTCATATGTTTGCATATTGTTGTTAGTGAGCTTTCATTTCCACTTAAAGAACCCCCTTTAGCATTTCTACACTCTTCACAACTCTGCTAGATACAGTATTATTTGTTGGCAGTGTCTAAAAATCTTATTCCAACACTATATATCATCCCACTTCTTCCAGGCTTGCAAGATATCTGTTGAGAAGTCTTCCCTAAGCCTTATGGTCCCCTTTTATATGACAAAACTCCTTTCTCTTGGTGTTTTTAAAATATTCTTGTTCCCCTTTTGACTTTTAACAATTTTATT